>CAWUPU010000136.1:0-24131 GCA_963924455.1 Pelagia noctiluca | reverse complement strand
AACTAAAACCGTTTTATTCAATGGGAAATGCGTAGTTTAAAAGATATTTAGGTGAACTCTTATTACGGGGCTTAGTTTTCACTAAGTTTCATGGGGAACTATAAGAAAACCGTTGTAATAATAAGTTCTACGCTGTTCCATTGACGAAACTGTTGTAATACGTTAGTTTACAACGTTTTAGAGCTAACTAAACCGTTTTATTCAATGGGAAATGCGTAGTTTAAAAGATATTTAGGTGAACTCTTATTACGGGGCTTAGTTTTCACTAAGTTTCATGGGGAACTATAAGAAACCGTTGTAATAATAAGTTCTACGCTGTTCCCATTGACGAAACTGTTGTAATACGTTAGTTTACAACGTTTTAGAGCTAACTAAAACCGTTTTATTCAATGGGAAATGCGTAGTTTAAAAGATATTTAGGTGAACTCTTATTACGGGGCTTAGTTTTCACTAAGTTTCATGGGGAACTATAAGAAACCGTTGTAATAATAAGTTCTACGCTGTTCCCATTGACGAAACTGTTGTAATACGTTAGTTTACAACGTTTTAGAGCTAACTAAACCGTTTTATTCAATGGGAAATGCGTAGTTTAAAAGATATTTAGGTGAACTCTTATTACGGGGCTTAGTTTTCACTAAGTTTCATGGGGAACTATAAGAAACCGTTGTAATAATAAGTTCTACGCTGTTCCCATTGACGAAACTGTTGTAATACGTTAGTTTACAACGTTTTAGAGCTAACTAAACCGTTTTATTCAATGGGAAATGCGTAGTTTAAAAGATATTTAGGTGAACTCTTATTACGGGGCTTAGTTTTCACTAAGTTTCATGGGGAACTATAAGAAACCGTTGTAATAATAAGTTCTACGCTGTTCCCATTGACGAAACTGTTGTAATACGTTAGTTTACAACGTTTTAGAGCTAACTAAACCGTTTTATTCAATGGGAAATGCGTAGTTTAAAAGATATTTAGGTGAACTCTTATTACGGGGCTTAGTTTTCACTAAGTTTCATGGGGAACTATAAGAAACCGTTGTAATAATAAGTTCTACGCTGTTCCCATTGACGAAACTGTTGTAATACGTTAGTTTACAACGTTTTAGAGCTAACTAAACCGTTTTATTCAATGGGAAATGCGTAGTTTAAAAGATATTTAGGTGAACTCTTATTACGGGGCTTAGTTTTCACTAAGTTTCATGGGGAAGTATAAGAAACCGTTGTAATAATAAGTTCTACGCTGTTCCCATTGACGAAACTGTTGTAATACGTTAGTTAACAACGTTTTAGAGCTAACTAAACCGTTTTATTCAATGGGAAATGCGTAGTTTAAAAGATATTTAGGTGAACTCTTATTACGGGGCTTAGTTTTCACTAAGTTTCATGGGGAACTATAAGAAACCGTTGTAATAATAAGTTCTACGCTGTTCCCATTGACGAAACTGTTGTAATACGTTAGTTTACAACGTTTTAGAGCTAACTAAACCGTTTTATTCAATGGGAAATACGTAGTTTAAAAGATATTTAGGTGAACTCTTATTACGGGGCTTAGTTTTCACTAAGTTTCATGGGGAACTATAAGAAACCGTTGTAATAATAAGTTCTACGCTGTTCCCATTGACGAAACTGTTGTAATACGTTAGTTTACAACGTTTTAGAGCTAACTAAACCGTTTTATTCAATGGGAAATGCGTAGTTTAAAAGATATTTAGGTGAACTCTTATTACGGGGCTTAGTTTTCACTAAGTTTCATGGGGAACTATAAGAAACCGTTGTAATAATAAGTTCTACGCTGTTCCCATTGACGAAACTGTTGTAATACGTTAGTTTACAACGTTTTAGAGCTAACTAAACCGTTTTATTCAATGGGAAATACGTAGTTTAAAAGATATTTAGGTGAACTCTTATTACGGGGCTTAGTTTTCACTAAGTTTCATGGGGAACTATAAGAAACCGTTGTAATAATAAGTTCTACGCTGTTCCCATTGACGAAACTGTTGTAATACGTTAGTTTACAACGTTTTAGAGCTAACTAAACCGTTTTATTCAATGGGAAATGCGTAGTTTAAAAGATATTTAGGTGAACTCTTATTACGGGGCTTAGTTTTCACTAAGTTTCATGGGGAACTATAAGAAACCGTTGTAATAATAAGTTCTACGCTGTTCCCATTGACGAAACTGTTGTAATACGTTAGTTTACAACGTTTTAGAGCTAACTAAACCGTTTTATTCAATGGGAAATGCGTAGTTTTAAAAAGATATTTAGGTGAACTCTTATTAAGGGGCTTAGTTTTCACTAAGTTTCATGGGGAACTATAAGAAACCGTTGTAATAATAAGTTCTACGCTGTTCCCATTGACGAAACTGTTGTAATACGTTAGTTTACAACGTTTTAGAGCTAACTAAACCATTTTATTCAATGGGAAATGCGTAGTTTAAAAGATATTTAGGTGAACTCTTATTACGGGGCTTAGTTTTCACTAAGTTTCATGGGGAACTATAAGAAACCGTTGTAATAATAAGTTCTACGCTGTTCCCATTGACGAAACTGTTGTAATACGTTAGTTTACAACGTTTTAGAGCTAACTAAACCGTTTTATTCAATGAGAAATGCGTAGTTTAAAAGATATTTAGGTGAACTCTTATTACGGGGCTTAGTTTTCACTAAGTTTCATGGGGAACTATAAGAAACCGTTGTAATAATAAGTTCTACGCTGTTCCCATTGACGAAACTGTTGTAATACGTTAGTTTACAACGTTTTAGAGCTAACTAAAACCGTTTTATTCAATGGGAAATGCGTAGTTTAAAAGATATTTAGGTGAACTCTTATTACGGGGCTTAGTTTTCACTAAGTTTCATGGGGAACTATAAGAAACCGTTGTAATAATAAGTTCTACGCTGATCCCATTGACGAAACTGTTGTAATACGTTAGTTTACAACGTTTTAGAGCTAACTAAACCGTTTTATTCAATGGGAAATGCGTAGTTTAAAAGATATTTAGGTGAACTCTTATTACGGGGTTTAGTTTTCACTAAGTTTCATGGGGAACTATAAGAAACCGTTGTAATAATAAGTTCTACGCTGTTCCCATTGACGAAACTGTTGTAATACGTTAGTTTACAACGTTTTAGAGCTAACTAAACGGTTTTATTCAATGGGAAATGCGTAGTTTAAAAGATATTTAGGTGAACTCTTATTACGGGGCTTAGTTTTCACTAAGTTTCATGGGGAACTATAAGAAACCGTTGTAATAATAAGTTCTACGCTGATCCCATTGACGAAACTGTTGTAATACGTTAGTTTACAACGTTTTAGAGCTAACTAAACCGTTTTATTCAATTGGAAATGCGTAGTTTAAAAGCTATTTAGGTGAACTCTTATTACGGGGCTTAGTTTTCACTAAGTTTCATGGGGAACTATAAGAAACCGTTGTAATAATAAGTTCTACGCTGTTCCCATTGACGAAACTGTTGTAATACGTTAGTTTACAACGTTTTAGAGCTAACTAAACCGTTTTATTCAATGGGAAATGCGTAGTTTAAAAGATATTTAGGTGAACTCTTATTACGGGGCTTAGTTTTCACTAAGTTTCATGGGGAACTATAAGAAACCGTTGTAATAATAAGTTCTACGCTGTTCCCATTGACGAAACTGTTGTAATACGTTAGTTTACAACGTTTTAGAGCTAACTAAAACCGTTTTATTGAATGGGAAATGCGTAGTTTAAAAGATATTTAGGTGAACTCTTATTACGGGGCTTAGTTTTCACTAAGTTTCATGGGGAACTATAAGAAACCGTTGTAATAATAAGTTCTACGCTGTTCCCATTGACGAAACTGTTGTAATACGTTAGTTTACAACGTTTTAGAGCTAACTAAACCGTTTTATTCAATGGGAAATGCGTAGTTTAAAAGATATTTAGGTGAACTCTTATTACGGGGCTTAGTTTTCACTAAGTTTCATGGGGAACTATAAGAAACCGTTGTAATAATAAGTTCTACGCTGTTCCCATTGACGAAACTGTTGTAATACGTTAGTTTACAACGTTTTAGAGCTAACTAAACCGTTTTATTCAATGGGAAATGCGTAGTTTAAAAAGATATTTAGGTGAACTCTTATTACGGGGCTTAGTTTTCACTAAGTTTCATGGGGAACTATAAGAAACCGTTGTAATAATAAGCTCTACGCTGTTCCCATTGACGAAACTGTTGTAATACGTTAGTTTACAACGTTTTAGAGCTAACTAAACCGTTTTATTGAATGGGAAATGCGTAGTTTAAAAGATATTTAGGTGAACTCTTATTACGGGGCTTAGTTTTCACTAAGTTTCATGGGGAACTATAAGAAACCGTTGTAATAATAAGTTCTACGCTGTTTCCATTGACGAAACTGTTGTAATACGTTAGTTTACAACGTTTTAGAGCAAACTAAACCGTTTTATTCAATGGGAAATGCGTAGTTTAAAAGATATTTAGGTGAACTCTTATTACGGGGCTTAGTTTTCACTAAGTTTCATGGGGAACTATAAGAAACCGTTGTAATAATAAGTTCTACGCTGTTCCCATTGACGAAACTGTTGTAATACGTTAGTTTACAAACGTTTTAGAGCAAACTAAACCCTTTTATTCTATGGGAAATGCGTAGTTTAAAAGATATTTAGGTGAACTCTTATTACGGGGCTTAGTTTTCACTAAGTTTCATGGGGAACTATAAGAAACCGTTGTAATAATAAGTTCTACGCTGTTCCCATTGACGAAACTGTTGTAATACGTTAGTTTACAACGTTTTAGAGCTAACTAAACCGTTTTATTCAATGGGAAATGCGTAGTTTAAAAGATATTTAGGTGAACTCTTATTACGGGGCTTAGTTTTCACTAAGTTTCATGGGGAACTATAAGAAACCGTTGTAATAATAAGTTCTACGCTGTTCCCATTGACGAAACTGTTGTAAGTTATTACAGAACGTTAGTTTACAACTTAGGCTAACTAAACCGTTTTATTCAATGGGAAATGCGTAGTTTAAAAGATATTTAGGTGAACTCTTATTACGGGGCTTAGTTTTCACTAAGTTTCATGGGGAACTATAAGAAACCGTTGTAATAATAAGTTCTACGCTGTTCCCATTGACGAAACTGTTGTAATACGTTAGTTTACAACGTTTTAGAGCTAACTAAACCGTTTTATTCAATGGGAAATGCGTAGTTTAAAAGATATTTAGGTGAACTCTTATTACGGGGCTTAGTTTTCACTAAGTTTCATGGGGAACTATAAGAAACCGTTGTAATAATAAGTTCTACGCTGATCCCATTGACGAAACTGTTGTAATACGTTAGTTTAAAACGTTTTAGAGCTAACTAAACCGTTTTATTCAATGGAAAATGCGTAGTTTAAAAGATATTTAGGTGAACTCTTATTACGGGGCTTAGTTTTCACTAAGTTTCATGGGGAACTATAAGAAACCGTTGTAATAATAAGTTCTACGCTGTTCCCATTGACGAAACTGTTGTAATACGTTAGTTTACAACGTTTTAGAGCTAACTAAACCATTTTATTCAATGGGAAATGCGTAGTTTAAAAGATATTTAGGTGAACTCTTATTACGGGGCTTAGTTTTCACTAAGTTTCATGGGGAACTATAAGAAACCGTTGTAATAATAAGTTCTACGCTGTTCCCATTGACGAAACTGTTGTAATACGTTAGTTTACAACGTTTTAGAGCTAACTAAAACCGTTTTATTCAATGGGAAATGCGTAGTTTAAAAGATATTTAGGTGAACTCTTATTACAGGGCTTAGTTTTCACTAAGTTTCATGGGGAACTATAAGAAACCGTTGTAATAATAAGTTCTACGCTGTTCCCATTGACGAAACTGTTGTAATACGTTAGTTTACAACGTTTTAGAGCTAACTAAACCGTTTTATTCAATGGGAAATGCGTAGTTTAAAAGATATTTAGGTGAACTCTTATTACGGGGCTTAGTTTTCACTAAGTTTCATGGGGAACTATAAGAAACCGTTGTAATAATAAGTTCTACGCTGTTCCCATTGACGAAACTGTTGTAATACGTTAGTTTACAACGTTTTAGAGCTAACTAAACCGTTTTATTCAATGGGAAATGCGTAGTTTAAAAGATATTTAGGTGAACTCTTATTACGGGGCTTAGTTTTCACTAAGTTTCATGGGGAACTATAAGAAACCGTTGTAATAATAAGTTCTACGCTGTTCCCATTGACGAAACTGTTGTAATACGTTAGTTTACAACGTTTTAGAGCTAACTAAACCGTTTTATTCAATGGGAAATGCGTAGTTTAAAAGATATTTAGGTGAACTCTTATTACGGGGCTTAGTTTTCACTAAGTTTCATGGGGAACTATAAGAAACCGTTGTAATAATAAGTTCTACGCTGTTCCCATTGACGAAACTGTTGTAATACGTTAGTTTACAACGTTTTAGAGCTAACTAAACCGTTTTATTCAATGGGAAATGCGTAGTTTAAAAGATATTTAGGTGAACTCTTATTACGGGGCTTAGTTTTCACTAAGTTTCATGGGGAACTATAAGAAACCGTTGTAATAATAAGTTCTACGCTGATCCCATTGACGAAACTGTTGTAATACGTTAGTTTACAACGTTTTAGAGCTAACTAAACCGTTTTATTCAATGGAAAATGCGTAGTTTCAAAGATATTTAGGTGAACTCTTATTACGGGGCTTAGTTTTCACTAAGTTTCATGGGGAACTATAAGAAACTGTTGTAATAGTAAGTTCTACGCTGTTCCCATTGACGAAACTGTTGTAATACGTTAGTTTACAACGTTTTAAAGCTAACTAAACCGTTTTATTGAATGGGAAATGCGTAGTTTAAAAGATATTTAGGTGAATTCTTATTACGGGGCTTAGTTTTCACTAAGTTTCATGGGGAACTATAAGAAACCGTTGTAATAATAAGTTCTACGCTGTTCCCATTGACGAAACTGTTGTAATACGTTAGTTTACAACGTTTTAGAGCTAACTAAACCGTTTTATTCAATGGGAAATGCGTAGTTTAAAAGATATTTAGGTGAACTCTTATTACGGGGCTTAGTTTTCACTAAGTTTCATGGGGAACTATAAGAAACCGTTGTAATAATAAGTTCTACGCTGTTCCCATTGACGAAACTGTTGTAATACGTTAGTTTACAACGTTTTAGAGCTAAATAAACCGTTTTATTCAATGGGAAATGCGTAGTTTAAAAGATATTAAGGTGAACTCTTATTACGGGGCTTAGTTTTAACTAAGTTTCATGGGGAACTATAAGAAACCGTTGTAATAATAAGTTCTACGCTGTTCCCATTGACGAAACTGTTGTAATACGTTAGTTTACAACGTTTTAGAGCTAACTAAAACCGTTTTATTCAATGGGAAATGCGTAGTTTAAAAGATATTTAGGTGAACTCTTATTACGGGGCTTAGTTTTCACTAAGTTTCATGGGGAACTATAAGAAACCGTTGTAATAATAAGTTCTACGCTGTTCCCATTGACGAAACTGTTGTAATACGTTAGTTTACAACGTTTTAGAGCTAACTAAACCGTTTTATTCAATGGGAAATGCGTAGTTTAAAAGATATTTAGGTGAACTCTTATTACGGGGCTTAGTTTTCACTAAGTTTCATGGGGAACTATAAGAAACCGTTGTAATAATAAGTTCTACGCTGTTCCCATTGACGAAACTGTTGTAATACGTTAGTTTACAACGTTTTAGAGCTAACTAAACCGTTTTATTCAATGGGAAATGCGTAGTTTAAAAGATATTTAGGTGAACTCTTATTACGGGGCTTAGTTTTCACTAAGTTTCATGGGGAACTATAAGAAACCGTTGTAATAATAAGTTCTACGCTGTTCCCATTGACGAAACTGTTGTAATACGTTAGTTTACAACGTTTTAGAGCTAACTAAACCGTTTTATTCAATGGGAAATGCGTAGTTTAAAAGATATTTAGGTGAACTCTTATTACAGGGCTTAGTTTTCACTAAGTTTCATGGGGAACTATAAGAAACCGTTGTAATAATAAGTTCTACGCTGTTCCCATTGACGAAACTGTTGTAATACGTTAGTTTACAACGTTTTAGAGCTAACTAAACCGTTTTATTCAATGGGAAATGCGTAGTTTAAAAGATATTTAGGTGAACTCTTATTACGGGGCTTAGTTTTCACTAAGTTTCATGGGGAACTATAAGAAACCGTTGTAATAATAAGTTCTACGCTGTTCCCATTGACGAAACTGTTGTAATACGTTAGTTTACAACGTTTTAGAGCTAACTAAACCGTTTCATTCAATGGGAAATGCGTAGTTTAAAAGATATTTAGGTGAACTCTTATTACGGGGCTTAGTTTTCACTAAGTTTCATGGGGAACTATAAGAAACCGTTGTAATAATAAGTTCTACGCTGTTCCCATTGACGAAACTGTTGTAATACGTTAGTTTACAACGTTTTAGAGCTAACTAAACCGTTTCATTCAATGGGAAATGCGTAGTTTAAAAGATATTTAGGTGAACTCTTATTACGGGGCTTAGTTTTCACTAAGTTTCATGGGGAACTATAAGAAACCGTTGTAATAATAAGTTCTACGCTGTTCCCATTGACGAAACTGTTGTAATACGTTAGTTTACAACGTTTTAGAGCTAACTAAACCGTTTTATTCAATGGGAAATGCGTAGTTTAAAAGATATTTAGGTGAACTCTTATTACGGGGCTTAGTTTTCACTAAGTTTCATGGGGAACTATAAGAAACCGTTGTAATAATAAGTTCTACGCTGTTCCCATTGACGAAACTGTTGTAATACGTTAGTTTACAACGTTTTAGAGCTAACTAAACCGTTTTATTCAATGGGAAATGCGTAGTTTAAAAGATATTTAGGTGAACTCTTATTACGGGGCTTAGTTTTCACTAAGTTTCATGGGGAACTATAAGAAACCGTTGTAATAATAAGTTCTACGCTGTTCCCATTGACGAAACTGTTGTAATACGTTAGTTTACAACGTTTTAGAGCTAACTAAACCGTTTTATTCAATGGGAAATGCGTAGTTTAAAAGATATTTAGGTGAACTCTTATTACGGGGCTTAGTTTTCACTAAGTTTCATGGGGAACTATAAGAAACCGTTGTAATAATAAGTTCTACGCTGTTCCCATTGACGAAACTGTTGTAATACGTTAGTTTACAACGTTTTAGAGCTAACTAAACCGTTTTATTCAATGGGAAATGCGTAGTTTAAAAGATTTTAGGTGAACTCTTATCACGGGGCTTAGTTTTCACTAAGTTTCATGGGAACTATAAGAAACCGTTGTAATAATAAGTTCTACGCTGTTCCCATTGACGAAACTGTTGTAATACGGTAGTTTACAACGTTTTAGAGCTAACTAAACCGTTTTATTCAATGGGAAATGCGTAGTTTAAAAGATATTTAGGTGAACTCTTATTACGGGGCTTAGTTTTCACTAAGTTTCATGGGGAACTATAAGAAACCGTTGTAATAATAAGTTCTACGCTGTTTCCATTGACGAAACTGTTGTAATACGTTAGTTTACAACGTTTTAGAGCTAACTAAACCGTTTTATTCAATGGGAAATGCGTAGTTTAAAAGATATTCAGGTGAACTCTTATTACGGGGCTTAGTTTTCACTAAGTTTCATGGGGAACTATAAGAAACCGTTGTAATAATAAGTTCTACGCTGTTCCCATTGACGAAACTGTTGTAATACGTTAGTTTACAACGTTTTAGAGCTAACTAAACCGTTTTATTCAATGGGAAATAAGTAGTTTAAAAGATATTTAGGTGAACTCTTATTACGGGGCTTAGTTTTCACTAAGTTTCATGGGGAACTATAAGAAACCGTTGTAATAATAAGTTCTACGCTGTTCCCATTGACGAAACTGTTGTAATACGTTAGTTTACAACGTTTTAGAGCTAACTAAACCGTTTTATTCAATGGGAAATGCGTAGTTTAAAAGATATTTAGGTGAACTCTTATTACGGGGCTTAGTTTTCACTAAGTTTCATGGGGAACTATAAGAAACCGTTGTAATAATAAGTTCTACGCTGTTCCCATTGACGAAACTGTTGTAATACGTTAGTTTACAACGTTTTAGAGCTAACTAAACCGTTTTATTCAATGGGAAATGCGTAGTTTAAAAGATATTTAGGTGAACTCTTATTACGGGGCTTAGTTTTCACTAAGTTTCATGGGGAACTATAAGAAACCGTTGTAATAATAAGTTCTACGCTGTTCCCATTGACGAAACTGTTGTAATACGTTAGTTTACAACGTTTTAGAGCTAACTAAACCGTTTTATTCAATGGGAAATGCGTAGTTTAAAAGATATTTAGGTGAACTCTTATTACGGGGCTTAGTTTTCACTAAGTTTCATGGGGAACTATAAGAAACCGTTGTAATAATAAGTTCTACGCTGTTCCCATTGACGAAACTGTTGTAATACGTTAGTTTACAACGTTTTAGAGCTAACTAAACCGTTTTATTCAATGGGAAATGCGTAGTTTAAAAGATTTTAGGTGAACTCTTATCACGGGGCTTAGTTTTCACTAAGTTTCATGGGAACTATAAGAAACCGTTGTAATAATAAGTTCTACGCTGTTCCCATTGACGAAACTGTTGTAATACGGTAGTTTACAACGTTTTAGAGCTAACTAAACCGTTTTATTCAATGGGAAATGCGTAGTTTAAAAGATATTTAGGTGAACTCTTATTACGGGGCTTAGTTTTCACTAAGTTTCATGGGGAACTATAAGAAACCGTTGTAATAATAAGTTCTACGCTGTTTCCATTGACGAAACTGTTGTAATACGTTAGTTTACAACGTTTTAGAGCTAACTAAACCGTTTTATTCAATGGGAAATGCGTAGTTTAAAAGATATTCAGGTGAACTCTTATTACGGGGCTTAGTTTTCACTAAGTTTCATGGGGAACTATAAGAAACCGTTGTAATAATAAGTTCTACGCTGTTCCCATTGACGAAACTGTTGTAATACGTTAGTTTACAACGTTTTAGAGCTAACTAAACCGTTTTATTCAATGGGAAATAAGTAGTTTAAAAGATATTTAGGTGAACTCTTATTACGGGGCTTAGTTTTCACTAAGTTTCATGGGGAACTATAAGAAACCGTTGTAATAATAAGTTCTACGCTGTTCCCATTGACGAAACTGTTGTAATACGTTAGTTTACAACGTTTTAGAGCTAACTAAACCGTTTTATTCAATGGGAAATGCGTAGTTTAAAAGATATTTAGGTGAACTCTTATTACGGGGCTTAGTTTTCACTAAGTTTCATGGGGAACTATAAGAAACCGTTGTAATAATAAGTTCTACGCTGTTCCCATTGACGAAACTGTTGTAATACGTTAGTTTACAACGTTTTAGAGCTAACTAAACCGTTTTATTCAATGGGAAATGCGTAGTTTAAAAGATATTTAGGTGAACTCTTATTACGGGGCTTAGTTTTCACTAAGTTTCATGGGGAACTATAAGAAACCGTTGTAATAATAAGTTCTACGCTGTTCCCATTGACGAAACTGTTGTAATACGTTAGTTTACAACGTTTTAGAGCTAACTATACCGTTTTATTCAATGGGAAATGCGTAGTTTAAAAGATATTTAGGTGAACTCTTATTACGGGGCTTAGTTTTCATCAAGTTTCATGGGGAACTATAAGAAACCGTTGTAATAATAAGTTCTACGCTGTTCCCATTGACGAAACTGTTGTAATCCGTTAGTTTTATAGCTAACTAAACCGTTTTATTCAATGGGAAATGCGTAGTTTAAAAGATATTTAGGTGAACTCTTATTACGGGGCTTAGTTTTCACTAAGTTTCATGGGGAACTATAAGAAACCGTTGTAATAATAAGTTCTACGCTGTTCCCATTGACGAAACTGTTGTAATACGTTAGTTTACAACGTTTTAGAGCTAACTAAACCGTTTTATTCAATGGGAATTACGTAGTTTAAAAGATATTTAGGTGAACTCTTATTACGGGGCTTAGTTTTCACTAAGTTTCATGGGGAACTAAAAGAAACCGTTGTAATAATAAGTTCTACGCTGTTCCCATTGACGAAACTGTTGTAATACGTTAGTTTACAACGTTTTAGAGCTAACTAAACCGTTTTATTCAATGGGAAATGCGTAGTTTAAAAGATATTTAGGTGAACTCTTATTACGGGGCTTAGTTTTTATTAAGTTTCATGGGGAACTATAAAAAACCGTTGTAATAATAAGTTCTACGCTGTTCCTATTGACGAAACTGTTGTAATACGTTAGTTTACAACGTTTTAGAGCTAACTAAACCGTTTTATTCAATGGGAAATGCGTAGTTTAAAAGATATTTAGGTGAACTCTTATTACGGGGCTTAGTTTTCACTAAGTTTCATGGGGAACTATAAGAAACCGTTGTAATAATAAGTTCTACGCTGTTTCCATTGACGAAACTGTTGTAATACGTTAGTTTACAACGTTTTAGAGCTAACTAAACCGTTTTATTCAATGGGAAATGCGTAGTTTAAAAGATATTTAGGTGAACTCTTATTACGGGGCTTAGTTTTCACTAAGTTTCATGGGGAACTATAAGAAACCGTTGTAATAATAAGTTCTACGCTGTTTCCATTGACGAAACTGTTGTAATACGTTAGTTTACAACGTTTTAGAGCTAACTAAACCGTTTTATTCAATGGGAAATGCGTAGTTTAAAAGATATTTAGGTGAACTCTTATTACGGGGCTTAGTTTTCACTAAGTTTCATGGGGAACTATAAGAAACCGTTGTAATAATAAGTTCTACGCTGTTCCCATTGACGAAACTGTTGTAATACGTTAGTTTACAACGTTTTAGAGCTAACTAAACCGTTTTATTCAATGGGAAATGCGTAGTTTAAAAGATATTTAGGTGAACTCTTATTACGGGGCTTAGTTTTCACTAAGTTTCATGGGGAACTATAAGAAACCGTTGTAATAATAAGTTTTACGCTGTTCCCATTGACGAAACTGTTGTAATACGTTAGTTTACAACGTTTTAGAGCTAACTAAACCGTTTTATTAAATGGGAAATGCGTAGTTTAAAAGATATTTAGGTGAACTCTTATTACGGGGCTTAGTTTTCACTAAGTTTCATGGGGAACTATAAGAAACCGTTGTAATAATAAGTTCTACGCTGTTCCCATTGACGAAACTGTTGTAATACGTTAGTTTACAACGTTTTAGAGCTAACTAAACCGTTTTATTCAATGGGAAATGCGTAGTTTAAAAGATATTTAGGTGAACTCTTATTACGGGGCTTAGTTTTCACTAAGTTTCATGGGGAACTATAAGAAACCGTTGTAATAATAAGTTCTACGCTGTTCCCATTGACGAAACTGTTGTAATACGTTAGTTTACAACGTTTTAGAGCCAACTAAACCGTTTTACTCAATGGGAAATGCGTAGTTTAAAAGATATTTAGGTGAACTCTTATTACGGGGCTTAGTTTTCACTAAGTTTCATGGGGAACTATAAGAAACCGTTGTAATAATAAGTTCTACGCTGTTCCCATTGACGAAACTGTTGTAATACGTTAGTTTACAACATTTTAGAGCTAACTAAACCGTTTCATTCAATGGGAAATGCGTAGTTTAAAAGATATTTAGGTGAACTCTTATTACGGGGCTTAGTTTTCACTAAGTTTCATGGGGAACTATAAGAAACCGTTGTAATAATAAGTTCTACGCTGTTCCCATTGACGAAACTGTTGTAATACGTTAGTTTACAACGTTTTAGAGCTAACTAAACCGTTTCATTCAATGGGAAATGCGTAGTTTAAAAGATATTTAGGTGAACTCTTATTACGGGGCTTAGTTTTCACTAAGTTTCATGGGGAACTAAAAGAAACCGTTGTAATAATAAGTTCTACGCTGTTCCCATTGACGAAACTGTTGTAATACGTTAGTTTACAACGTTTTAGAGCTAACGAAACCGTTTCATTCAATGGGAAATGCGTAGTTTAAAAGATATTTAGGTGAGCTCTTATTACGGGGCTTAGTTTTCACTAAGTTTCATGGGGAACTATAAGAAACCGTTGTAATAATAAGTTCTACGCTGTTCCCATTGACGAAACTGTTGTAATACGTTAGTTTACAACGTTTTAGAGCTAACTAAACCGTTTTATTCAATGGGAAATGCGTAGTTTAAAAGATATTTAGGTGAACTCTTATTACGGTGCTTAGTTTTCACTAAGTTTCATGGGGAACTATAAGAAACCGTTGTAATAATAAGTTCTACGCTGTTCCCATTGACGAAACTGTTGTAATACGTTAGTTTACAACGTTTTAGAGCTAACTAAACCGTTTTATTCAATGGGAAATGCGTAGTTTAAAAGATATTTAGGTGAACTCTTATTACGGGGCTTAGTTTTCACTAAGTTTCATGGGGAACTATAAGAAACCGTTGTAATAATAAGTTCTACGCTGTTCCCATTGACGAAACTGTTGTAATACGTTAGTTTACAACGTTTTAGAGCTAACTAAACCGTTTTATTCAATGGGAAATGCGTAGTTTAAAAGATATTTAGGTGAACTCTTATTACGGGGCTTAGTTTTCACTAAGTTTCATGGGGAACTATAAGAAACCGTTGTAATAATAAGTTCTACTCTGTTCCCATTGACGAAACTGTTGTAATACGTTAGTTTACAACGTTTTAGAGCTAACTAAACCGTTTTATTCAATGGGAAATGCGTAGTTTAAAAGATATTTAGGTGAACTCTTATTACGGGGCTTAGTTTTCACTAAGTAGCATAGGGAACTATAAGAAACCGTTGTAATAATAAGTTCTACACTGTTCCCATTGACGAAACTGTTGTAATACGTTAGTTTACAACGTTTTAGAGCTAACTAAACCGTTTTATTCAATGGGAAATGCGTAGTTTAAAAGATATTTAGGTGAACTCTTATTACGGGGCTTAGTTTTCACTAAGTTTCATGGGGAACTATAAGAAACCGTTGTAATAATACGTTCCACGCTGTTCCCATTGACGAAACTGTTGTAATACGTTAGTTTACAACGTTTTAGAGCTAACTAAACCGTTTTATTCAATGGGAAATGCGTAGTTTAAAAGATATTTAGGTGAACTCTTATTACGGGGCTTAGTTTTCACTAAGTTTCATGGGGAACTATAAGAAACCGTTGTAATAATAAGTTCTACGCTGTTCCCATTGACGAAACTGTTGTAATACGTTAGTTTACAACGTTTTAGAGCTAACTAAACCGTTTTATTCAATGGGAAATGCGTAGTTTAAAAGATATTTAGGTGAACTCTTATTACGGGGCTTAGTTTTCACTAAGTTTCATGGGGAACTATAAGAAACCGTTGTAATAATAAGTTCTACGCTGTTCCCATTGACGAAACTGTTGTAATACGTTAGTTTACAACGTTTTAGAGCTAACTAAACCGTTTTATTCAATGGGAAATGCGTAGTTTAAAAGATATTTAGGTGAACTCTTATTACGGGGCTTAGTTTTCACTTAGTTTCATGGGAAACTATAAGAAACCGTTGTAATAATAAGTTCTACGCTGTTCCCATTGACGAAACTGTTGTAATACGTTAGTTTACAACGTTTTAGAGCTAACTAAACCGTTTTATTCAATGGGAAATGCGTAGTTTAAAAGATATTTAGGTGAACTCTTATTACGGGGCTTAGTTTTCACTAAGTTTCATGGGGAACTATAAGAAACCGTTGTAATAATAAGTTCCACGCTGTTCCCATTGACGAAACTGTTGTAATACGTTAGTTTACAACGTTTTAGAGCTAACTAAACCGTTTTATTCAATGGGAAATGCGTAGTTTAAAAGATATTTAGGTGAACTCTTATTACGGGGCTTAGTTTTCACTAAGTTTCATGGGGAACTATAAGAAACCGTTGTAATAATAAGTTCTACGCTGTTCCCATTGACGAAACTGTTGTAATACGTTAGTTTACAACGTTTTAGAGCTAACTAAACCGTTTTATTCAATGGGAAATGCGTAGTTTAAAAGATATTTAGGTGAACTCTTATTACGGGGCTTAGTTTTCACTAAGTTTCATGGGGAACTATAAGAAACCGTTGTAATAATAAGTTCTACGCTGTTCCCATTGACGAAACTGTTGTAATACGTTAGTTTACAACGTTTTAGAGCTAACTAAACCGTTTTATTCAATGGGAAATGCGTAGTTTAAAAGATATTTAGGTGAACTCTTATTACGGGGCTTAGTTTTCACTTAGTTTCATGGGAAACTATAAGAAACCGTTGTAATAATAAGTTCTACGCTGTTCCCATTGACGAAACTGTTGTAATACGTTAGTTTACAACGTTTTAGAGCTAACTAAACCGTTTTATTCAATGGGAAATGCGTAGTTTAAAAGATATTTAGGTGAACTCTTATTACGGGGCTTAGTTTTCACTAAGTTTCATGGGGAACTATAAGGAACCGTTGTAATAATAAGTTCTACGCTGTTCCCATTGACGAAACTGTTGTAATACGTTAGTTTACAACGTTTTAGAGCTAACTAAACCGTTTTATTCAATGGGAAATGCGTAGTTTAAAAGATATTTAGGTGAACTCTTATTACGGGGCTTAGTTTTCACTAAGTTTCATGGGGAACTATAAGAAACCGTTGTAATAATAAGTTCTACGCTGTTCCCATTGACGAAACTGTTGTAATACGTTAGTTTACAACGTTTTAGAGCTAACTAAACCGTTTTATTCAATGGGAAATGCGTAGTTTAAAAGATATTTAGGTGAACTCTTATTACGGGGCTTAGTTTTCACTAAGTTTCATGGGGAACTATAAGAAACCGTTGTAATAATAAGTTCTACGCTGTTCCCATTGACCAAACTGTTGTAATACGTTAGTTTACAACGTTTTAGAGCTAACTAAACCGTTTTATTCAATGGGAAATGCGTAGTTTAAAAGATATTTAGGTGAACTCTTATTACGGGGCTTAGTTTTCACTAAGTTTCATGGGGAACTATAAGAAACCGTTGTAATAATAAGTTCTACGCTGTTCCCATTGACGAAACTGTTGTAATACGTTAGTTTACAACGTTTTAGAGCTAACTAAACCGTTTTATTCAATGGGAAATGCGTAGTTTAAAAGATATTTAGGTGAACTCTTATTACGGGGCTTAGTTTTCACTAAGTTTCATGGGGAACTATAAGAAACCGTTGTAATAATAAGTTCTACGCTGTTCCCATTGACGAAACTGTTGTAATACGTTAGTTTACAACGTTTTAGAGCTAACTAAACCGTTTTATTCAATGGGAAATGCGTAGTTTAAAAGATATTTAGGTGAACTCTTATTACGGGGCTTAGTTTTCACTAAGTTTCATGGGGAACTATAAGAAACCGTTGTAATAATAAGTTCTACGCTGTTCCCATTGACGAAACTGTTGTAATACGTTAGTTTACAACGTTTTAGAGCTAACTAAACCGTTTTATTCAATGGGAAATGCGTAGTTTAAAAGATATTTAGGTGAACTCTTATTACGGGACTTAGTTTTCACTAAGTTTCATGGGGAACTATAAGAAACCGTTGTAAAAATAAGTTCTACGCTGTTTCCATTGACGAAACTGTTGTAATACGTTAGTTTACAACGTTTTAGAGCTAACTAAACCGTTTTATTCAATTGGAAATGCGTAGTTTAAAAGATATTTAGGTGAACTCTTATTACGGGGCTTAGTTTTCACTAAGTTTCATGGGGAACTATAAGAAACCGTTGTAATAATAAGTTCTACGCTGTTCCCATTGACGAAACTGTTGTAATACGTTAGTTTACAACGTTTTAGAGCTAACTAAACCGTTTTATTCAATGGGAAATGCGTAGTTTAAAAGATATTTAGGTGAACTCTTATTACGGGGCTTAGTTTTCACTAAGTTTCATAGGGAACTATAAGAAACCGTTGTAATAATAAGTTCTACGCTGTTCCCATTGACGAAACTGTTGTAATACGTTAGTTTACAACGTTTTAGAGCTAACTAAACCGTTTTATTCAATGGGAAATGCGTAGTTTAAAAGATATTTAGGTGAACTCTTATTACGGGGCTTAGTTTTCACTAAGTTTCATGGGGAACTATAAGAAACCGTTGTAATAATAAGTTCTACGCTGTTCCCATTGACGAAACTGTTGTAATACGTTAGTTTACAACGTTTTAGAGCTAACTAAACCGTTTTATTCAATGGGAAATGCGTAGTTTAAAAGATATTTAGGTGAACTCTTATTACGGGGCTTAGTTTTCACTAAGTTTCATGGGGAACTATAAGAAACCGTTGTAATAATAAGTTCTACGCTGTTCCCATTGACGAAACTGTTGTAATACGTTAGTTTACAACGTTTTAGAGCTAACTAAACCGTTTTATTCAATGGGAAATGCGTAGTTTAAAAGATATTTAGGTGAACTCTTATTACGGGGCTTAGTTTTCACTAAGTTTCATGGGGAACTATAAGAAACCGTTGTAATAATAAGTTCTACGCTGTTCCCATTGACGAAACTGTTGTAATACGTTAGTTTACAACGTTTTAGAGCTAACTAAACCGTTTCCTTCAATGGGAAAAGCGTAGTTTAAAAGATATTTAGGTGAACTCTTATTACGGGGCTTAGTTTTCACTAAGTTTCATGGGGAACTATAAGAAACCGTTGTAATAATAAGTTCTACGCTGTTCCCATTGACGAAACTGTTGTAATACGTTAGTTTACAACGTTTTAGAGCTAACTAAACCGTTTTATTCAATGGGAAATGCGTAGTTTAAAAGATATTTAGGTGAACTCTTATTACGGGGCTTAGTTTTCACTAAGTTTCATGGGGAACTATAAGAAACCGTTGTAATAATAAGTTCTACGCTGTTCCCATTGACGAAACTGTTGTAATACGTTAGTTTACAACGTTTTAGAGCTAACTAAACCAATTTATTCAATGGGAAATGCGTAGTTTAAAAGATATTTAGGTGAACTCTTATTACGGGGCTTAGTTTTCACTAAGTTTCATGGGGAACTATAAGAAACCGTTGTAATAATAAGTTCTACGCTGTTCCCATTGACGAAACTGTTGTAATACGTTAGTTTACAACGTTTTAGAGCTAACTAAACCGTTTTATTCAATGGGAAATGCGTAGTTTAAAAGATATTTAGGTGAACTCTTATGATGGGGCTTAGTTTTCACTAAGTTTCATGGGGAACTATAAGAAACCGTTGTAATGATAAGTTCTACGCTGTTCCCATTGACGAAACTGTTGTAATACGTTAGTTTACAACGTTTTAGAGCTAACTAAACCGTTTTATTCAATGGGAAATGCGTAGTTTAAAAGATATTTAGGTGAACTCTTATTACGGGGCTTAGTTTTCACTAAGTTTCATGGGGAACTATAAGAAACCGTTGTAATAATAAGTTCTACGCTGTTCCCATTGACGAAACTGTTGTAATACGTTAGTTTACAACGTTTTAGAGCTAACTAAACCGTTTTATTCAATGGGAAATGCGTAGTTTAAAAGATATTTAGGTGAACTCTTATTACGGGGCTTAGTTTTCACTAAGTTTCATGGGGAACTATAAGAAACCGTTGTAATAATAAGTTCTACGCTGTTCCCATTGACGAAACTGTTGTAATACGTTAGTTTACAACGTTTTAGAGCTAACTAAACCGTTTTATTCAATGGGAAATGCGTAGTTTAAAAGATATTTAGGTGAACTCTTATTACGGGGCTTAGTTTTCACTAAGTTTCATGGGGAACTATAAGAAACCGTTGTAATAATAAGTTCTACGCTGTTCCCATTGACTAAACTGTTGTAATACGTTAGTTTACAACGTTTTAGAGCTAACTAAACCGTTTTATTCAATGGGAAATGCGTAGTTTAAAAGATATTTAGGTGAACTCTTATTACGGGGCTTAGTTTTCACTAAGTTTCATGGGGAACTATAAGAAACCGTTGTAATAATAAGTTCTACGCTGTTCCCATTGACGAAACTGTTGTAATACGTTAGTTTATAACGTTTTAGAGCTAACTAAACCGTTTTATTCAATGGGAAATGCGTAGTTTAAAAGATATTTAGGTGAACTCTTATTACGGGGCTTAGTTTTCACTAAGTTTCATGGGGAACTATAAGAAACCGTTGTAATAATAGGTTCTACGCTGTTCTCATTGACGAAACTGTTGTAATACGTTAGTTTACAACGTTTTAGAGCTAACTAAACCGTTTTATTCAATGGGAAATGCGTAGTTTAAAAGATATTTAGGTGAACTCTTATTACGGGGCTTAGTTTTCACTAAGTTTCATGGGGAACTATAAGAAACCGTTGTAATAATAAGTTCTACGCTGTTCCCATTGACGAAACTGTTGTAATACGTTAGTTTACAACGTTTTAGAGCTAACTAAACCGTTTTATTCAATGGGAAATGCGTAGTTTAAAAGATATTTAGGTGAACTCTTATTACGGGGCTTAGTTTTCACTAAGTTTCATGGGGAACTATAAGAAACCGTTGTAAAAATAAGTTCTACGCTGTTTCCATTGACGAAACTGTTGTAATACGTTAGTTTACAACGTTTTAGAGCTAACTAAACCGTTTTATTCAATTGGAAATGCGTAGTTTAAAAGATATTTAGGTGAACTCTTATTACGGGGCTTAGTTTTCACTAAGTTTCATGGGGAACTATAAGAAACCGTTGTAATAATAAGTTCTACGCTGTTCCCATTGACGAAACTGTTGTAATACGTTAGTTTACAACGTTTTAGAGCTAACTAAACCGTTTTATTCAATGGGAAATGCGTAGTTTAAAAGATATTTAGGTGAACTCTTATTACGGGGCTTAGTTTTCACTAAGTTTCATAGGGAACTATAAGAAACCGTTGTAATAATAAGTTCTACGCTGTTCCCATTGACGAAACTGTTGTAATACGTTAGTTTACAACGTTTTAGAGCTAACTAAACCGTTTTATTCAATGGGAAATGCGTAGTTTAAAAGATATTTAGGTGAACTCTTATTACGGGGCTTAGTTTTCACTAAGTTTCATGGGGAACTATAAGAAACCGTTGTAATAATAAGTTCTACGCTGTTTCCATTGACGAAACTGTTGTAATACGTTAGTTTACAACGTTTTAGAGCTAACTAAACCGTTTTATTCAATGGGAAATGCGTAGTTTAAAAGATATTTAGGAGAACTCTTATTACAGGGCTTAGTTTTCACTAAGTTTCATGGGGAACTATAAGAAACCGTTGTAATAATAAGTTCTACGCTGTTCCCATTGACGAAACTGTTGTAATACGTTAGTTTACAACGTTTTAGAGCTAACTAAACCGTTTTATTCAATGGGAAATGCGTAGTTTAAAAGATATTTAGGTGAACTCTTATTACGGGGCTTAGTTTTCACTAAGTTTTATGGGGAACTATAAGAAACCGTTGTAATAATAAGTTCTACGCTGTTCCCATTGACGAAACTGTTGTAATACGTTAGTTTACAACGTTTTAGAGCTAACTAAACCGTTTTATTCAATGGGAAATGCGTAGTTTAAAAGATATTTAGGTGAACTCTTATTACGGGGCTTAGTTTTCACTAAGTTTTATGGGGAACTATAAAAAACCGTTGTAATAATAAGTTCTACGCTGTTCCCATTGACGAAACTGTTGTAATACGTTAGTTTACAACGTTTTAGAGCTAACTAAACCGTTTTATTCAATGGGAAATGCGTAGTTTAAAAGATATTTAGGTGAACTCTTATTACGGGGCTTAGTTTTCACTAAGTTTCATGGGGAACTATAAGAAACCGTTGTAATAATAAGTTCTACGCTGTTCCCATTGACGAAACTGTTGTAATACGTTAGTTTACAACGTTTTAGAGCTAACTAAACCGTTTTCCTTCAATGGGAAATGCGTAGTTTAAAAGATATTTAGGTGAACTCTTATTACGGGGCTTAGTTTTCACTAAGTTTCATGGGGAACTATAAGAAACCGTTGTAATAATAAGTTCTACGCTGTTCCCATTGACGAAACTGTTGTAATACGTTAGTTTACAACGTTTTAGAGCTAACTAAACCGTTTTATTCAATGGGAAATGCGTAGTTTAAAAGATATTTAGGTGAACTCTTATTACGGGGCTTAGTTTTCACTAAGTTTCATGGGGAACTATAAGAAACCGTTGTAATAATAAGTTCTACGCTGTTCCCATTGACGAAACTGTTGTAATACGTTAGTTTACAACGTTTTAGAGCTAACTAAACCGTTTTATTCAATGGGAAATGCGTAGTTTAAAAGATATTTAGGTGAACTCTTATTACGGGGCTTAGTTTTCACTAAGTTTCATGGGGAACTATAAGAAACCGTTGTAATAATAAGTTCTACGCTGTTCCCATTGACGAAACTGTTGTAATACGTTAGTTTACAACGTTTTAGAGCTAACTAAACCGTTTTATTCAATGGGAAATGCGTAGTTTAAAAGATATTTAGGTGAACTCTTATTACGGGGCTTAGTTTTCACTAAGTTTCATGGGGAACTATAAGAAACCGTTGTAATAATAAGTTCTACGCTGTTCCCATTGACGAAACTGTTGTAATACGTTAGTTTACAACGTTTTAGAGCTAACTAAACCGTTTTATTCAATGGGAAATGCGTAGTTTAAAAGATATTTAGGTGAACTCTTATTACGGGGCTTAGTTTTCACTAAGTTTCATGGGGAACTATAAGAAACCGTTGTAATAATAAGTTCTACGCTGTTCCCATTGACGAAACTGTTGTAATACGTTAGTTTACAACGTTTTAGAGCTAACTAAACCGTTTTATTCAATGGGAAATGCGTAGTTTAAAAGATATTTAGGTGAACTCTTATTACGGGGCTTAGTTTTCACTAAGTTTCATGGGGAACTATAAGAAACCGTTGTAATAATAAGTTCTACGCTGTTCCCATTGACGAAACTGTTGTAATACGTTAGTTTACAACGTTTTAGAGCTAACTAAACCGTTTTATTCAATGGGAAATGCGTAGTTTAAAAGATATTTAGGTGAACTCTTATTATGGGGCTTAGTTTTCACTAAGTTTCATGGGGAACTATAAGAAACCGTTGTAATAATAAGTTCTACGCTGTTCCCATTGACGAAACTGTTGTAATACGTTAGTTTACAACGTTTTAGAGCTAACTAAACCGTTTTATTCAATGGGAAATGCGTAGTTAAAAAGATATTCAGGTGAACTCTTATTACGGGGCTTAGTTTTCACTAAGTTTCATGGGGAACTATAAGAAACCGTTGTAATGATAAGTTCTACGCTGTTCCCATTGACGAAACTGTTGTAATACGTTAGTTTACAACGTTTTAGAGCTAACTAAACCGTTTTATTCAATGGGAAATGCGTAGTTTAAAAGATATTTAGGTGAACTCTTATTACGGGGCTTAGTTTTCACTAAGTTTCATAGGGAACTATAAGAAACCGTTGTAATAATAAGTTCTACGCTGTTCCCATTGACGAAACTGTTGTAATACGTTAGTTTACAACGTTTTAGAGCTAACTAAACCGTTTTATTCAATGGGAAATGCGTAGTTTAAAAGATATTTAGATGAACTCTTATTACGGGGCTTAGTTTTCCACTAAGTTTCATGGGGAACTATAAGAAACCGTTGTAATAATAAGTTCTACGCTGTTCCCATTGACGAAACTGTTGTAATACGTTAGTTTACAACGTTTTAGAGCTAACTAAACCGTTTTATTCAATGGGAAATGCGTAGTTTAAAAGATATTTAGGTGAACTCTTATTACGGGGCTTAGTTTTCACTAAGTTTCATGGGGAATTATAAGAAACCGTTGTAATAATAAGTTCTACGCTGTTCCCATTGACGAAACTGTTGTAATACGTTAGTTTACAACGTTTTAAAGCTAACTAAACCGTTTTATTCAATGGGAAATGCGTAGTTTAAAAGATATTTAGGTGAACTCTTATTACGGGGCTTAGTTTTCACTAAGTTTCATGGGGAACTATAAGAAACCGTTGTAATAATAAGTTCTACGCTGTTCCCATTGAAGAAACTGTTGTAATACGTTAGTTTACAACGTTTTAGAGCTAACTAAACCGTTTTATTCAATG
>CAWUPU010000135.1:0-95855 GCA_963924455.1 Pelagia noctiluca | reverse complement strand
TTTCGTCAATGGGAACAGCGTAGAACTTATTATTACAACGGTTTCTTATAGTTCCCCATGAAACTTAGTGAAAACTAAGCCCCGTAATAAGAGTTCACCTAAATATCTTTTAAACTACGCATTTCCCATTGAATAAAACGGTTTAGTTAGCTCTAAAACGTTGTAAACTAACGTATTACAACAGTTTCGTCAATGGGAACAGCATAGAACTTATTATTACAACGGTTTCTTATAGTTCCCCATGAAACTTAGTGAAAACTAAGCCCCGTAATAAGAGTTCACCTAAATATCTTTTAAACTACGCATTTCCCATTGAATAAAACGGTTTAGTTAGCTCTAAAACGTTGTAAACTAACGTATTACAACAGTTTCGTCAATGGGAACAGCGTAGAACTTATTATTACAACGGTTTCTTATTGTTCCCCATGAAACTTAGTGAAAACTAAGCCCCGTAATAAGAGTTCACCTAAATATCTTTTAAACTACGCATTTCCCATTGAATAAAACGGTTTAGTTAGCTCTAAAACGTTGTAAACTAACGTATTACAATAGTTTCGTCAATGGGAACAGCGTAGAACTTATTATTACAACGGTTTCTTATAGTTTCCCATGAAACTTGGTGAAAACTAAGCCCCGTAATAAGAGTTCACCTAAATATCTTTTAAACTACGCATTTCCCATTGAATAAAACGGTTTAGTTAGCTCTAAAACGTTGTAAACTAACGTATTACAACAGTTTCGTCAATGGGAACAGCGTAGAACTTATTATTACAACGGTTTCTTATAGTTCCCCATGAAACTTAGTGAAAACTAAGCCCCGTAATAAGAGTTCACCTAAATATCTTTTAAACTACGCATTTCCCATTGAATAAAACAGTTTAGTTAGCTCTAAAACGTTGTAAACTAACGTATTACAACAGTTTCGTCAATGGGAACAGCGTAGAACTTATTATTACAACGGTTTCTTATAGTTCCCCATGAAACTTAGTGAAAACTAAGCCCCGTAATAAGAGTTCACCTAAATATCTTTTAAACTACGCATTTCCCATTGAAAAAAACGGTTTAGTTAGCTCTAAAACGTTGTAAACTAACGTATTACAACAGTTTCGTCAATGGGAACAGCGTAGAACTTATTATTACAACGGTTTCTTATAGTTCCCCATGAAACTTAGTGGAAACTAAGCCCCGTAATAAGAGTTCACCTAAATATCTTTTAAACTACGCATTTCCCATTGAATAAAACGGTTTAGTTAGCTCTAAAACGTTGTAAACTAACGTATTACAACAGTTTCGTCAATGGGAACAGCGTAGAACTTATTATTACAACGGTTTCTTATAGTTCCCCATGAAACTTAGTGAAAACTAAGCCCCGTAATAAGAGTTCACCTAAATATCTTTTAAACTACGCATTTCCCATTGAATAAAACGGTTTAGTTAGCTCTAAAACGTTGTAAACTAACGTATTACAACAGTTTCGTCAATGGGAACAGCATAGAACTTATTATTACAACGGTTTCTTATAGTTCCCCATGAAACTTAGTGAAAACTAAGCCCCGTAATAAGAGTTCACCTAAATATCTTTTAAACTACGCATTTCCCATTGAATAAAACGGTTTAGTTAGCTCTAAAACGTTGTAAACTAACGTATTACAACAGTTTCGTCAATGGGAACAGCGTAGAACTTATTATTACAACGGTTTCTTATAGTTCCCCATGAAACTTAGTGGAAACTAAGCCCCGTAATAAGAGTTCACCTAAATATCTTTTAAACTACGCATTTCCCATTGAATAAAACGGTTTAGTTAGCTCTAAAACGTTGTAAACTAACGTATTACAACAGTTTCGTCAATGGGAACAGCGTAGAACTTATTATTACAACGGTTTCTTATAGTTCCCCATGAAACTTAGTGAAAACTAAGCCCCGTAATAAGAGTTCACCTAAATATCTTTTAAACTACGCATTTCCCATTGAATAAAACGGTTTAGTTAGCTCTAAAACGTTGTAAACTAACGTATTACAACAGTTTCGTCAATGGGAACAGCATAGAACTTATTATTACAACGGTTTCTTATAGTTCCCCATGAAACTTAGTGAAAACTAAGCCCCGTAATAAGAGTTCACCTAAATATCTTTTAAACTACGCATTTCCCATTGAATAAAACGGTTTAGTTAGCTCTAAAACGTTGTAAACTAACGTATTACAACAGTTTCGTCAATAGGAACAGCGTAGAACTTATTATTACAACGGTTTCTTATAGTTCCCCATTAAACTTAGTGAAAACTAAGCCCCGTAATAAGAGTTCACCTAAATATCTTTTAAACTACGCATTTTTCATTGAATAAAACGGTTTAGTTAGCTCTAAAACGTTGTAAACTAACGTATTACAACAGTTTCGTCAATGGGAACAGCATAGAACTTATTATTACAACGGTTTCTTATAGTTCCCCATGAAACTTAGTGAAAACTAAGCCCCGTAATAAGTGTTCACCTAAATATCTTTTAAACTACGCGTTTCCCATTGAATAAAACGGTTTAGTTAGCTCTAAAACGTTGTAAAGTAACGTATTACAACAGTTTCGTCAATGGGAACAGCGTAGAACTTATTATTACAACGGTTTCTTATAGTTCCCCATGAAATTTAGTGAAAACTAAGCCCCGTAATAAGAGTTCACCTAAATATCTTTTAAACTACGCATTTCCCATTTAATAAAACGGTTTAGTTAGCTCTAAAACGTTGTAAACTAACGTATTACAACAGTTTCGTCAATGGGAACAGCATAGAACTTATTTTTACAACGGTTTCTTATAGTTCCCCATGAAACTTAGTGAAAACTAAGCCCCGTAATAAGAGTTCACCTAAATATCTTTTAAACTACGCATATCCCATTGAATAAAACGGTTTAGTTAGCTCTAAAACGTTGTAAACTAACGTATTACAACAGTTTCGTCAATGGGAACAGCGTAGAACTTATTATTACAACGGTTTCTTATAGTTCCCCATGAAACTTAGTGAAAACTAAGCCCCGTAATAAGAGTTCACCTAAATATCTTTTAAACTACGCATTTCCCATTGAATAAAACGGTTTAGTTAGCTCTAAAACGTTGTAAACTAACGTATTACAACAGTTTCGTCAATGGGAACAGCGTAGAACTTATTATTACAACGGTTTCCTATAGTTCCCCATGAAACTTAGTGAAAACTAAGCCCCGTAATAAGAGTTCACCTAAATATCTTTTAAACTACGCATTTCCCATTGAATAAAACGGTTTAGTTAGCTCTAAAACGTTGTAAACTAACGTATTACAACAGTTTCGTCAATGGGAACAGCGTAGAACTTATTATTACAACGGTTTCTTATAGTTCCCCATGAAACTTAGTGAAAACTAAGCCCCGTAATAAGAGTTCACCTAAATATCTTTTAAACTACGCATTTCCCATTGAATAAAACGGTTTAGTTAGCTCTAAAACGTTGTAAACCAACGTATTACAACAGTTTCGTCAATGGGAACAGCGTAGAACTTATTATTACAACGGTTTCTTATAGTTCCCCATGAAACTTAGTGAAAACTAAGCCCCGTAATAAGAGTTCACCTAAATATCTTTTAAACTACGCATTTCCCATTGAATAAAACGGTTTAGTTAGCTCTAAAACGTTGTAAACTAACGTATTACAACAGTTTCGTCAATGGGAACAGCGTAGAACTTATTATTACAACGGTTTCTTATAGTTCCCCATGAAACTTAGTGAAAACTAAGCCCCGTAATAAGAGTTCACCTAAATATCTTTTAAACTACGCATTTCCCATTGAATAAAACGGTTTAGTTAGCTCTAAAACGTTGTAAACTAACGTATTACAACAGTTTCGTCAATGGGAACAGCACAGAACTTATTATTACAACGGTTTCTTATAGTTCCCCATGAAACTTAGTGAAAACTAAGCCCCGTAATAAGAGTTCACCTAAATATCTTTTAAACTACGCATTTCCCATTGAATAAAACGGTTTAGTTAGCTCTAAAACGTTGTAAACTAACGTATTACAACAGTTTCGTCAATGGGAACAGCGTAGAACTTATTATTACAACGGTTTCTTATAGTTCCCCATGAAACTTAGTGAAAACTGAGCCCCGTAATAAGAGTTCACCTAAATATCTTTTAAACTACGCATTTCCCATTGAATAAAACGGTTTAGTTAGTTCTAAAACGTTGTAAACTAACGTATTACAACAGTTTCGTCAATGGGAACAGCGTAGAACTTATTATTACAACGGTTTCTTATAGTTCCCCATGAAACTTAGTGAAAACTAAGCCCCGTAATAAGAGTTCACCTAAATATCTTTTAAACTACGCATTTCCCATTGAATAAAACGGTTTAGTTAGCTCTAAAACGTTGTAAACTAACGTATTACAACAGTTTCGTCAATGGGAACAGCGTAGAACTTATTATTACAATGGTTTCTTATAGTTCCCCATGAAACTTAGTGAAAACTAAGCCCCGTAATAAGAGTTCACCTAAATATCTTTTAAACTACGCATTTCCCATTGAATAAAATGGTTTAGTTAGCTCTAAAACGTTGTAAACTTACGTATTACAACAGTTTCGTCAATGGGAACAGCGTAGAACTTATTATTACAACGGTTTCTTATAGTTCCCATGAAACTTAGTGAAAACTAAGCCCCGTAATAAGAGTTCACCTAAATATCTTTTAAACTACGCATTTCCCATTGAATAAAACGGTTTAGTTAGCTCTAAAACGTTGTAAACTAACGTATTACAACAGTTTCGTCAATGGGAACAGCGTAGAACTTATTATTACAACGGTTTCTTATAGTTCCCCATGAAACTTAGTGAAAACTAAGCCCCGTAATAAGAGTTCACCTAAATATCTTTTAAACTACGCATTTTCCATTGAATAAAACGGTTTAGTTAGCTCTAAAACGTTGTAAACTAACGTATTACAACAGTTTCGTCAATGGGAACAGCATAGAACTTATTATTACAACGGTTTCTTATAGTTCCCCATGAAACTTAGTGAAAACTAAGCCCCGTAATAAGAGTTCACCTAAATATCTTTTAAACTACGCATTTCCCATTGAATAAAACGGTTTAGTTAGCTCTAAAACGTTGTAAACTAACGTATTACAACAGTTTCGTCAATGGGAACAGCGTAGAACTTATTATTACAACGGTTTCTTATAGTTCTCAATGAAACTTAGTGAAAACTAAGCCCCCTAATAAGAGTTCACCTAAATATCTTTTAAACTACGCATTTCCCATTGAATAAAACGGTTTAGTTAGCTCTAAAACGTTGTAAACTAACGTATTACAACAGTTTCGTGAATGGGAACAGCGTAGAACTTATTATTACAACGGTTTCTTATAGTTCCCCATGAAACTTAGTGAAAACTAAGCCCCGTAATAAGAGTTCACCTAAATATCTTTTAAACTACGCATTTCCCATTGAATAAAACGGTTTAGTTAGCTCTAAAACGTTGTAAACTAACGTATTACAACAGTTTCGTAAATGGGAACAGCGTAGAACTTATTATTACAACGGTTTCTTGTAGTTCCCAATGAAACTTAGTGAAAACTAAGCCCCGTAATAAGAGTTCACCTAAATATCTTTTAAACTACGCATTTCCCATTGAATAAAACGGTTTAGTTAGCTCTAAAACGTTGTAAACTAACGTATTACAACAGTTTCGTCAATGGGAACAGCGTAGAACTTATTATTACAACGGTTTTCTTATAGTTCCCCATGAAACTTAGTGAAAACTAAGCCCCGTAATAAGAGTTCACCTAAATATCTTTTAAACTACGCATTTCCCATTGAATAAAACGGTTTAGTTAGCTCTAAAACGTTGTAAACTAACGTATTACAACAGTTTCGTCAATGGGAACAGCGTAGAACTTATTATTACAACGGTTTCTTATAGTTCCCCATGAAACTTAGTGAAAACTAAGCCCCGTAATAAGAGTTCACCTAAATATCTTTTAAACTACGCATTTCCCATTGAATAAAACGGTTTAGTTAGCTCTAAAACGTTGTAAACTAACGTATTACAACAGTTTCGTCAATGGGAACAGCGTAGAACTTATTATTACAACGGTTTCTTATAGTTCCCCATGAAACTTAGTGAAAACTAAGCCCCGTAATAAGAGTTCACCTAAATATCTTTTAAACTACGCATTTCCCATTGAATAAAACGGTTTAGTTAGCTCTAAAACGTTGTAAACTAACGTATTACAACAGTTTCGTCAATGGGAACAGCGTAGAACTTATTATTACAACGGTTTCTTATAGTTCCCCATGAAACTTAGTGAAAACTAAGCCCCGTAATAAGAGTTCACCTAAATATCTTTTAAACTACGCATTTCCCATTGAATAAAACGGTTTAGTTAGCTCTAAAACGTTGTAAACTAACGTATTACAACAGTTTCGTCAATGGGAACAGCGTAGAACTTATTATTACAACGGTTTCTTATAGTTCCCCATGAAACTTAGTGAAAACTAAGCCCCGTAATAAGAGTTCACCTAAATATCTTTTAAACTACGCATTTCCCATTGAATAAAACGGTTTAGTTAGCTCTTAAACGTTGTAAACTAACGTATTACAACAGTTTCGTCAATGGGAACAGCGTAGAACTTATTATTACAACGGTTTCTTATAGTTCCCCATGAAACTTAGTGAAAACTAAGCCCCGTAATAAGAGTTCACCTAAATATCTTTTAAACTACGCATTTCCCATTGAATAAAACGGTTTAGTTAGCTCTAAAACGTTGTAAACTAACGTATTACAACAGTTTCGTCAATGGGAACAGCGTAGAACTTATTATTACAACGGTTTCTTATAGTTCCCCATGAAACTTAGTGAAAACTAAGCCCCGTAATAAGAGTTCACCTAAATATCTTTTAAACTACGCATTTCCCATTGAATAAAACGGTTTAGTTAGCTCTAAAACGTTGTAAACTAACGTATTACAACAGTTTCGTCAATGGGAACAGCGTAGAACTTATTATTACAACGGTTTCTTATAGTTCCCCATGAAACTTAGTGAAAACTAAGCCCCGTAATAAGAGTTCACCTAAATATCTTTTAAACTACGCATTTCCCATTGAATAAAACGGTTTAGTTAGCTCTAAAACGTTGTAAACTAACGTATTACAACAGTTTCGTCAATGGGAACAGCGTAGAACTTATTATTACAACGGTTTCTTATAGTTCCCCATGAAACTTAGTGAAAACTAAGCCCCGTAATAGGAGTTCACCTAAATATCTTTTAAACTACGCATTTCCAATTGAATAAAACGGTTTAGTTAGCTCTAAAACTTTGTAAACTAACGTATTACAACAGTTTCGTCAATGGGAACAGCGTAGAACTTATTATTACAACGGTTTCTTATAGTTCCCCATGAAACTTAGTGAAAACTAAGCCCCGTAATAAGAGTTCACCTAAATATCTTTTAAACTACGCATTTCCCATTGAATAAAACGGTTTAGTTAGCTCTAAAACGTTGTAAACTAACGTATTACAACAGTTTCGTCAATGGGAACAGCATAGAACTTATTATTACAACGGTTTCTTATAGTTCCCCATGAAACTTAGTGAAAACTAAGCCCCGTAATAAGAGTTCACCTAAATATCTTTTAAACTACGCATTTCCCATTGAATAAAACGGTTTTGTTAGCTCTAAAACGTTGTAAACTAACGTATTACAACAGTTTCGTCAATAGGAACAGCGTAGAACTTATTATTACAACGGTTTCTTATAGTTCCCCATTAAACTTAGTGAAAACTAAGCCCCGTAATAAGAGTTCACCTAAATATCTTTTAAACTACGCATTTCCCATTGAATAAAACGGCTTAGTTAGCTCTAAAACGTTGTAAACTAACGTATTACAACAGTTTCGTCAATGGGAACAGCGTAGAACTTATTATTACAACGGTTTCTTATAGTTCCCCATGAAACTTAGTGAAAACTAAGCCCCGTAATAAGAGTTCACCTAAATATCTTTTAAACTACGCATTTCCCATTGAATAAAACGGTTTAGTTAGCTCTAAAACGTTGTAAACTAACGTATTACAACAGTTTCGTCAATGGGAACAGCGTAGAACTTATTATTACAACGGTTTCTTATAGTTCCCCATGAAACTTAGTGAAAACTAAGCCCCGTAATAAGAGTTCACCTAAATATCTTTTAAACTACGCATTTCCCATTGAATAAAACGGTTTAGTTAGCTCTAAAACGTTGTAAACTAACGTATTACAACAGTTTCGTCAATGGGAACAGCGTAGAACTTATTATTACAACGGTTTCTTATAGTTCCCCATGAAACTTAGTGAAAACTAAGCCCCGTAATAAGAGTTCACCTAAATATCTTTTAAACTACGCATTTCCCATTGAATAAAACGGTTTAGTTAGCTCTAAAACGTTGTAAAACTAACGTATTACAACAGTTTCGTCAATGGGAACAGCGTAGAACTTATCATTACAACGGTTTCTTATAGTTCCCCATGAAACTTAGTGAAAACTAAGCCCCGTAATAAGAGTTCACCTAAATATCTTTTAAACTACGCATTTCCCATTGAATAAAACGGTTTAGTTAGCTCTAAAACGTTGTAAACTAACGTATTACAACAGTTTCGTCAATGGGAACAGCGTAGAACTTATTATTACAACGGTTTCTTATAGTTCCCCATGAAACTTAGTGAAAACTAAGCCCCGTAATAAGAGTTCACCTAAATATCTTTTAAACTACGCATTTCCCATTGAATAAAACGGTTTAGTTAGCTCTAAAACGTTGTAAACTAACGTATTACAACAGTTTCGTCAATGGGAACAGCGTAGAACTTATTATTACAACGGTTTCTTATAGTTCCCCATGAAACTTAGTGAAAACTAAGCCCCGTAATAAGAGTTCACCTAAATATCTTTTAAACTACGCATTTCCCATTGAATAAAACGGTTTAGTTAGCTCTAAAACGTTGTAAACTAACGTATTACAACAGTTTCGTCAATGGGAACAGCGTAGAACTTATTATTACAACGGTTTCTTATAGTTCCCCATGAAACTTAGTGAAAACTAAGCCACGTAATAAGAGTTCACCTAAATATCTTTTAAACTACGCATTTCCCATTGAATAAAACGGTTTAGTTAGCTTTAAAACGTTGTAAACTAACGTATTACAACAGTTTCGTCAATGGGAACAGCGTAGAACTTATTATTACAACGGTTTCTTATAGTTCCCCATGAAACTTAGTGAAAACTAAGCCCCGTAATAAGAGTTCACCTAAATATCTTTTAAACTACGCATTTCCCATTGAATAAAACGGTTTAGTTAGCTCTAAAACGTTGTAAACTAACGTATTACAACAGTTTCGTCAATGGGAACAGCGTAGAACTTATTATTACAACGGTTTCTTATAGTTCCCCATGAAACTTAGTGAAAACTAAGCCCCGTAATAAGAGTTCACCTAAATATCATTTAAACTACGCATTTCCCATTGAATAAAACGGTTTAGTTAGCTCTAAAACGTTGTAAACTAACGTATTACAACAGTTTCGTCAATGGGAACAGCGTAGAACTTATTATTACAACGGTTTCTTATAGTTCCCCATGAAACTTAGTGAAAATTAAGCCCCGTAATAAGAGTTCACCTAAATATCTTTTAAACTACGCATTTCCCATTGAATAAAACGGTTTAGTTAGCTCTAAAACGTTGTAAACTAACGTATTACAACACTTTCGTCAATGGGAACAGCATAGAACTTATTATTACAACGGTTTCTTATAGTTCCCCATGAAACTTAGTGAAAACTAAGCCCCGTAATAAGAGTTCACCTAAATATCTTTTAAACTACGCATTTCCCATTGAATAAAACGGTTTAGTTAGCTCTAAAACGTTGTAAACTAACGTATTACAACAGTTTCGTCAATGGGAACAGCGTAGAACTTATTATTACAACGGTTTCTTATAGTTCCCCATGAAACTTAGTGAAAACTAAGCCCCGTAATAAGAGTTCACCTAAATATCTTTTAAACTACGCATTTCCCATTGAATAAAACGGTTTAGTTAGCTCTAAAACGTTGTAAACTAACGTATTACAACAGTTTCGTCAATGGGAACAGCGTAGAACTTATTATTACAACGGTTTCTTATAGTTCCCCATGAAACTTAGTGAAAACTAAGCCCCTTAATAAGAGTTCACCTAAATATCTTTTAAACTACGCATTTCCCATTGAATAAAATGGTTTAGTTAGCTCTAAAACGTTGTAAACTAACGTATTACAACAGTTTCGTCAATGGGAACAGCATAGAACTTATTATTACAACGGTTTCTTATAGTTCCCCATGAAACTTAGTGAAAACTAAGCCCCGTAATAAGAGTTCACCTAAATATCTTTTAAACTACGCATTTCCCATTGAATAAAACGGTTTAGTTAGCTCTAAAACGTTGTAAACTAACGTATTACAACAGTTTCGTCAATGGGAACAGCGTAGAACTTATCATTGCAACGGTTTCTTATAGTTCCCCATGAAACTTAGTGAAAATTAAGCCCCGTAATAAGAGTTCACCTAAATATCTTTTAAACTACGCATTTCCCATTGAATAAAACGGTTTAGTTAGCTCTAAAACGTTGTAAACTAACGTATTACAACAGTTTCGTCAATGGGAACAGCATAGAACTTATTATTACATCGGTTTCTTATAGTTCCCCATGAAACTTAGTGAAAACTAAGCCCCGTAATAAGAGTTCACCTAAATATCTTTTAAACTACGCATTTCCCATTGAATAAAACGGTTTAGTTAGCTCTAAAACGTTGTAAACTAACGTATTACAACAGTTTCGTCAATGGGAACAGCGTAGAACTTATTATTACAACGGTTTCTTATAGTTCCCAATGAAACTTAGTGAAAACTAAGCCCCGTAATAAGAGTTCACCTAAATATCTTTTAAACTACGCATTTCCCATTGAATAAAACGGTTTAGTTAGCTCTAAAACGTTGTAAACTAACGTATTACAACAGTTTCGTCAATGGGAACAGCGTAGAACTTATTATTACAACGGTTTCTTATAGTTCCCCATGAAACTTAGTGAAAAATAAGCCCCGTAATAAGAGTTCACCTAAATATCTTTTAAAGTACGCATTTCCCACTGAATATAACGGTTTAGTTAGCTCTAAAACGTTGTTAACTAACTTATACAACAGTTTCGTCAATGGGAACAGCGTAGAACTTATTATTACAACGGTTTCTTATAGTTCCCCATGAAACTTAGTGAAAACTAAGCCCCGTAATAAGAGTTCACCTAAATATCTTTTAAACTACGCATTTCCCATTGAATAAAACGGTTTAGTTAGCTCTAAAACGTTGTAAACTAACGTATTACAACTGTTTCGTCAATGGGAACAGCATAGAACTTATTATTACAACGGTTTCTTATAGTTCCCCATGAAACTTAGTGAAAACTAAGCCCCGTAATAAGAGTTCACCTAAATATCTTTTGAACTACGCATTTCCCATTGAATAAAACGGTTTAGTTAGCTCTAAAACGTTGTAAACTAACGTATTACAACAGTTTTGTCAATGGGAACAGCGTAGAACTTATTATTACAACGGTTTCTTATAGTTCCCCATGAAACTTAGTGAAAACTAAGCCCCGTAATAAGAGTTCACCTAAATATCTTTTAAACTACGCATTTCTCATTGAATAAAACGGTTTAGTTAGCTCTAAAACGTTGTAAACTAACGTATTACAACAGTTTCGTCAATGGGAACAGCGTAGAACTTATTATTACAACGGTTTCTTATAGTTCCCCATGAAACTTAGTGAAAACTAAGCCCCGTAATAAGAGTTCACCTAAATATCTTTTAAACTACGCATTTCCCATTGAATAAAACGGTTTAGTTAGCTCTGAAACGTTGTAAACTAACGTATTACAACAGTTTCGTCAATGGGAACAGCGTAGAACTTATTATTACAACGGTTTCTTATAGTTCCCCATGAAAGTTAGTGAAAACTAAGCCCCGTAATAAGAGTTCACCTAAATATCTTTTAAACTACGCATTTCCCATTGAATAAAACGGTTTAGTTAGCTCTAAAACGTTGTAAACTAACGTATTACAACAGTTTCGTCAATGGGAACAGCATAGAACTTATTATTACAACGGTTTCTTATAGTTCCCCATGAAACTTAGTGAAAACTAAGCCCCGTAATAAGAGTTCACCTAAATATCTTTTAAACTACGCATTTCCCATTGAATAAAACGGTTTAGTTAGCTCTAAAACGTTGTAAACTAACGTATTACAACAGTTTCGTCAATGGGAACAGCGTAGAACTTATTATTACAACGGTTTCTTATAGTTCCCCATGAAACTTAGTGAAAACTAAGCCCCGTAATAAGAGTTCACCTAAATATCTTTTAAACTACGCATTTCCCATTGAATAAAACGGTTTAGTTAGCTCTAAAACGTTGTAAACTAACGTATTACAACAGTTTCGTCAATGGGAACAGCGTAGAACTTATTATTACAACGGTTTCTTATAGTTCCCCATGAAACTTAGTGAAAACTAAGCCCCTTAATAAGAGTTCACCTAAATATCTTTTAAACTACGCATTTCCCATTGAATAAAATGGTTTAGTTAGCTCTAAAACGTTGTAAACTAACGTATTACAACAGTTTCGTCAATGGGAACAGCATAGAACTTATTATTACAACGGTTTCTTATAGTTCCCCATGAAACTTAGTGAAAACTAAGCCCCGTAATAAGAGTTCACCTAAATATCTTTTAAACTACGCATTTCCCATTGAATAAAACGGTTTAGTTAGCTCTAAAACGTTGTAAACTAACGTATTACAACAGTTTCGTCAATGGGAACAGCGTAGAACTTATCATTGCAACGGTTTCTTATAGTTCCCCATGAAACTTAGTGAAAATTAAGCCCCGTAATAAGAGTTCACCTAAATATCTTTTAAACTACGCATTTCCCATTGAATAAAACGGTTTAGTTAGCTCTAAAACGTTGTAAACTAACGTATTACAACAGTTTCGTCAATGGGAACAGCATAGAACTTATTATTACATCGGTTTCTTATAGTTCCCCATGAAACTTAGTGAAAACTAAGCCCCGTAATAAGAGTTCACCTAAATATCTTTTAAACTACGCATTTCCCATTGAATAAAACGGTTTAGTTAGCTCTAAAACGTTGTAAACTAACGTATTACAACAGTTTCGTCAATGGGAACAGCGTAGAACTTATTATTACAACGGTTTCTTATAGTTCCCCATGAAACTTAGTGAAAACTAAGCCCCGTAATAAGAGTTCACCTAAATATCTTTTAAACTACGCATTTCCCATTGAATAAAACGGTTTAGTTAGCTCTAAAACGTTGTAAACTAACGTATTACAACAGTTTCGTCAATGGGAACAGCGTAGAACTTATTATTACAACGGTTTCTTATAGTTCCCCATGAAACTTAGTGAAAAATAAGCCCCGTAATAAGAGTTCACCTAAATATCTTTTAAAGTACGCATTTCCCACTGAATATAACGGTTTAGTTAGCTCTAAAACGTTGTTAACTAACTTATACAACAGTTTCGTCAATGGGAACAGCGTAGAACTTATTATTAAAACGGTTCCTTATAGTTCCCCATGAAACTTAGTGAAAACTAAGCCCCGTAATAAGAGTTCACCTAAATATCTTTTAAACTACGCATTTCCCATTGAATAAAACGGTTTAGTTAGCTCTAAAACGTTGTAAACTAACTTATTACAACAGTTTCGTCAATGGGAACAGCGTAGAACTTATTATTACAACGGTTTCTTATAGTTCCCAATGAAACTTAGTGAAAACTAAGCCCCGTAATAAGAGTTCATCTGAATATCTTTTAAACTACGCATTTCCCATTGAATAAAACGGTTTAGTTAGCTCTAAAACGTTGTAAACTAACGTATTACAACAGTTTCGTCAATGGGAACAGCATAGAACTTATTATTACTACGGTTTCTTATAGTTCCCCATGAAACTTAGTGAAAACTAAGCCCCGTAATAAGAGTTCACCTAAATATCTTTTAAACTACACATTTCCCATTGAATAAAACGGTTTAGTTAGCTCTAAAACGTTGTAAACTAAAGTATTACCACAGTTTCGTCAATGGGAACAGCGTAGAACTTATTATTACAACGGTTTCTTATAGTTCCCCATGAAACTTAGTGAAAACTAAGCCCCGTAATAAGAGTTCACCTAAATATCTTTTAAACTACGCATTTCCCATTGAATAAAACGGTTTAGTTAGCTCTAAAACGTTGTAAACTAACGTATTACAACAGTTTCGTCAATGGGAACAGCGTAGAACTTATTATTACAACGGTTTCTTATAGTTCCCCATGAAACTTAGTGAAAACTAAGCCCCGTAATAAGAGTTCACCTAAATATCTTTTAAACTACGCATTTCCCATTGAATAAAACGGTTTAGTTAGCTCTAAAACGTTGTAAACTAACGTATTACAACAGTTTCGTCAATGGGAACAGCGTAGAACTTATTATTACAACGGTTTCTTATAGTTCCCCATGAAACTTAGTGAAAACTAAGCCCCGTAATAAGAGTTCACCTAAATATCTTTTAAACTACGCATTTCCAATTGAATAAAACGGTTTAGTTAGCTCTAAAACGTTGTAAACTAACGCATTACAACAGTTTCGTCAATGGGAACAGCATAGAACTTATTATTACAACGGTTTCTTATAGTTCCCCATGAAACTTAGTGAAAACTAAGCCCCGTAATAAGAGTTCACCTAAATATCTTTTAAACTACGCATTTCCCATTGAATAAAACGGTTTAGTTAGCTCTAAAACGTTGTAAACTAACGTATTACAACAGTTTCGTCAATGGGAACAGCGTAGAACTTATTATTACAACGGTTTCTTATAGTTCCCCATGAAACTTAGTGAAAACTAAGCCCCGTAATAAGAGTTCACCTAAATATCTTTTAAACTACGCATTTCCCATTGAATAAAACGGTTTAGTTAGCTCTAAAACGTTGTAAACTAACGTATTACAACAGTTTCGTCAATGGGAACAGCGTAGAACTTATTATTACAACGGTTTCTTATAGTTCCCCATGAAACTTAGTGAAAACTAAGCCCCGTAATAAGAGTTCACCTAAATATCTTTTAAACTACGCATTTCCCATTGAATAAAACGGTTTAGTTAGCTCTAAAACGTTGTAAACTAACGTATTACAACAGTTTCGTCAATGGGAACAGCGTAGAACTTATTATTACAACGGTTTCTTATAGTTCCCCATGAAACTTAGTGAAAACTAAGCCCCGTAATAAGAGTTCACCTAAATATCTTTTAAACTACGCATTTCCCATTGAATAAAACGGTTTAGTTAGCTCTAAAACGTTGTAAACTAACGTATTACAACAGTTTCGTCAATGGGAACAGCGTAGAACTTATTATTACAACGGTTTCTTATAGTTCCCCATGAAACTTAGTGAAAACTAAGCCCCGTAATAAGAGTTCACCTAAATATCTTTTAAACTACGCATTTCCCATTGAATAAAACGGTTTAGTTAGCTCTAAAACGTTGTAAACTAACGTATTACAACAGTTTCGTCAATGGGAACAGCGTAGAACTTATTATTACAACGGTTTCTTATAGTTCCCCATGAAACTTAGTGAAAACTAAGCCCCGTAATAAGAGTTCACCTAAATATCTTTTAAACTACGCATTTCCCATTGAATAAAACGGTTTAGTTAGCTCTAAAACGTTGTAAACTAACGTATTACAACAGTTTCGTCAATGGGAACAGCGTAGAACTTATTATTACAACGGTTTCTTATAGTTCCCCATGAAACTTAGTGAAAACTAAGCCCCGTAATAAGAGTTCACCTAAATATCTTTTAAACTACGCATTTCCCATTGAATAAAACGGTTTAGTTAGGTCTAAAACGTTGTAAACTAACGTATTACAACAGTTTCGTCAATGGGAACAGCGTAGAACTTATTATTACAACGGTTTCTTATAGTTCCCCATGAAACTTAGTGAAAACTAAGCCCCGTAATAAGAGCTCACCTAAATATCTTTTAAACTACGCATTTCCCATTGAATAAAACGGTTTAGTTAGCTCTAAAACGTTGTAAACTAACGTATTACAACAGTTTCGTCAATGGGAACAGCATAGAACTTATTATTACAACGGTTTCTTATAGTTCCCCATGAAACTTAGTGAAAACTAAGCCCCGTAATAAGAGTTCACCTAAATATCTTTTAAACTACGCCTTTCCCATTGAATAAAACGGTTTAGTTAGCTCTAAAACGTTGTAAACTAACGTATTACAACAGTTTCGTCAATGGGAACAGCGTAGAACTTATTATTACAACGGTTTCTTATAGTTCCCCATGAAACTTAGTGAAAACTAAGCCCCGTAATAAGAGTTCACCTAAATATCTTTTAAACTACGCATTTCCCATTGAATAAAACGGTTTAGTTAGCTCTAAAACGTTGTAAACTAACGTATTACAACAGTTTCGTCAATGGGAACAGCGTAGAACTTTTTATTACAACGGTTTCTTATAGTTCCCCATGAAACTTAGTGAAAACTAAGCCCTGTAATAAGAGTTCACCTAAATATCTTTTAAACTACGCATTTCCCATTGAATAAAACGGTTTAGTTAGCTCTAAAACGTTGTAAACTAACGTATTACAACAGTTTCGTCAATGGGAACAGCGTAGAACTTATTATTACAACGGTTTCTTATAGTTCCCTATGAAACTTAGTGAAAACTAAGCCCCGTAATAAGAGTTCACCTAAATATCTTTTAAACTACGCATTTCCCATTGAATAAAACGGTTTAGTTAGCTCTAAAACGTTGTAAACTAACGTATTACAACAGTTTCGTCAATGGGAACAGCATAGAACTTATTATTACAACGGTTTCTTATAGTTCCCCATGAAACTTAGTGAAAACTAAGCCCCGTAATAAGAGTTCACCTAAATATCTTTTAAACTACGCATTTCCCATTGAATAAAACGGTTTAGTTAGCTCTAAAACGTTGTAAACTAACGTATTACAACAGTTTCGTCAATGGGAACAGCGTAGAACTTATTATTACAACGGTTTCTTATAGTTCCCCATGAAACTTAGTGAAAACTAAGCCCCGTAATAAGAGTTCACCTAAATATCTTTTAAACTACGCATTTCCCATTGAATAAAACGGTTTAGTTAGCTCTAAAACGTTGTAAACTAACGTATTACAACAGTTTCGTCAATGGGAACAGCGTAGAACTTATTATTACAACGGTTTCTTATAGTTCCCCATGAAACTTAGTGAAAACTAAGCCCCGTAATAAGAGTTCACCTAAATATCTTTTAAACTACGCATTTCCCATTGAATAAAACGGTTTAGTTAGCTCTAAAACGTTGTAAACTAACGTATTACAAAAGTTTCGTCAATGGGAACAGCATAGAACTTATTATTACAACGGTTTCTTATAGTTCCCCATGAAACTTAGTGAAAACTAAGCCCCGTAATAAGAGTTCACCTAAATATCTTTTAAACTACGCATTTCCCATTGAATAAAACGGTTTAGTTAGCTCTAAAACGTTGTAAACTAACGTATTACAACAGTTTCGTCAATGGGAACAGCGTAGAACTTATTATTACAACGGTTTCTTATAGTTCCCCATGAAACTTAGTGAAAACTAAGCCCCGTAATAAGAGTTCACCTAAATATCTTTTAAACTACGCATTTCCCATTGAATAAAACGGTTTAGTTAGCTCTAAAACGTTGTAAACTAACGTATTACAACAGTTTCGTCAATGGGAACAGCGTAGAACTTATTATTACAACGGTTTCTTATAGTTCCCCATGAAACTTAGTGAAAACTAAGCCCCGTAATAAGAGTTCACCTAAATATCTTTTAAACTACGCATTTCCCATTGAATAAAACGGTTTAGTTAGCTCTAAAACGTTGTAAACTAACGTATTACAACAGTTTCGTCAATGGGAACAGCGTAGAACTTATTTTTACAACGGTTTCTTATAGTTCCCCATGAAACTTAGTGAAAACTAAGCCCCGTAATAAGAGTTCACCTAAATATCTTTTAAACTACGCATTTCCCATTGAATAAAACGGTTTAGTTAGCTCTAAAACGTTGTAAACTAACGTATTACAACAGTTTCGTCAATGGGAACAGCGTAGAACTTATTATTACAACGGTTTCTTACAGTTCCCCATGAAACTTAGTGAAAACTAAGCCCCGTAATAAAAGTTCACCTAAATATCTTTTAAACTACGCGTTTCCCATTGAATAAAACGGTTTAGTTAGCTCTAAAACGTTGTAAACTAACGTATTACAACAGTTTCGTCAATGGGAACAGCGTAGAACTTATTATTACAACGGTTTCTTATAGTTCCCCATTAAACTTAGTGAAAACTAAGCCCCGTAATAAGAGTTCACCTAAATATCTTTTAAACTACGCATTTCCCATTGAATAAAACGGTTTAGTTAGCTCTAAAACGTTGTAAACTAACGTATTACAACAGTTTCGTCAATGGGAACAGCGTAGAACTTATTATTACAACGGTTTCTTATAGTTCCCCATGAAACTTAGTGAAAACTAAGCCCCGTAATAAGAGTTCACCTAAATATCTTTTAAACTACGCATTTCCCATTCAATAAAACGGTTTAGTTAGCTCTAAAACGTTGTAAACTAACGTATTACAACAGTTTCGTCAATGGGAACAGCGTAGAACTTATTATTACAACGGTTTCTTATAGTTCCCCATGAAACTTAGTGAAAACTAAGCCCCGTAATAAGAGTTCACCTAAATATCTTTTAAACTACGCATTTCCCATTGAATAAAACGGTTTAGTTAGCTCTAAAACGTTGTAAACTAACGTATTACAAAAGTTTCGTCAATGGGAACAGCATAGAACTTATTATTACAACGGTTTCTTATAGTTCCCCATGAAACTTAGTGAAAACTAAGCCCCGTAATAAGAGTTCACCTAAATATCTTTTAAACTACGCATTTCCTATTGAATAAAACGGTTTAGTTAGCTCTAAAACGTTGTAAACTAACGTATTACAACAGTTTCGTCAATGGGAACAGCGTAGAACTTATTATTACAACGGTTTCTTATAGTTCCCCATGAAACTTAGTGAAAACTAAGCCCCGTAATAAGAGTTCACCTAAATATCTTTTAAACTACGCATTTCCCATTGAATAAAACGGTTTAGTTAGCTCTAAAACGTTGTAAACTAACGTATTACAACAGTTTCGTCAATGGGAACAGCGTAGAACTTATTATTACAACGGTTTCTTATAGTTCCCCATGAAACTTAGTGAAAACTAAGCCCCGTAATAAGAGTTCACCTAAATATCTTTTAAACTACGCATTTCCCATTGAATAAAACGGTTTAGTTAGCTCTAAAACGTTGTAAACTAACGTATTACAACAGTTTCGTCAATGGGAACAGCGTAGAACTTATTTTTACAACGGTTTCTTATAGTTCCCCATGAAACTTAGTGAAAACTAAGCCCCGTAATAAGAGTTCACCTAAATATCTTTTAAACTACGCATTTCCCATTGAATAAAACGGTTTAGTTAGCTCTAAAACGTTGTAAACTAACGTATTACAACAGTTTCGTCAATGGGAACAGCGTAGAACTTATTATTACAACGGTTTCTTATAGTTCCCCATGAAACTTAGTGAAAACTAAGCCCCGTAATAAAAGTTCACCTAAATATCTTTTAAACTACGCGTTTCCCATTGAATAAAACGGTTTAGTTAGCTCTAAAACGTTGTAAACTAACGTATTACAACAGTTTCGTCAATGGGAACAGCGTAGAACTTATTATTACAACGGTTTCTTATAGTTCCCCATGAAACTTAGTGAAAACTAAGCCCCGTAATAAGAGTTCACCTAAATATCTTTTAAACTACGCATTTCCCATTGAATAAAACGGTTTAGTTAGCTCTAAAACGTTGTAAACTAACGTATTACAACAGTTTCGTCAATGGGAACAGCATAGAACTTATTATTACAACGGTTTCTTATAGTTCCCCATGAAACTTAGTGAAAACTAAGCCCCGTAATAAGAGTTCACCTAAATATCTTTTAAACTACGCATTTCCCATTGAATAAAACGGTTTAGTTAGCTCTAAAACGTTGTAAACTAACGTATTACAACAGTTTCGTCAATGGGAACAGCGTAGAACTTATTATTACAACGGTTTCTTATAGTTCCCCATGAAACTTAGTGAAAACTAAGCCCCGTAATAAGAGTTCGACTAAATATCTTTTAAACTACGCATTTCCCATTGAATAAAACGGTTTAGTTAGCTCTAAAACGTTGTAAACTAACGTATTACAACAGTTTCGTTAATGGGAACAGCGTAGAACTTATTATTACAACGGTTTCTTATAGTTCCCCATGAAACTTAGTGAAAACTAAGCCCCGTAATAAGAGTTCACCTAAATATCTTTTAAACTACGCATTTCCCATTGAATAAAACGGTTTAGTTAGCTCTAAAACGTTGTAAACTAACGTATTACAACAGTTTCGTCAATGGGAACAGCGTAGAACTTATTATTACAACGGTTTCTTATAGTTCCCCATGAAACTTAGTGAAAACTAAGCCCCGTAATAAGAGTTCACCTAAATATCTTTTAAACTACGCATTTCCCATTGAATAAAACGGTTTAGTTAGCTCTAAAACGTTGTAAACTAACGTATTACAACAGTTTCGTCAATGGGAACAGCGTAGAACTTATTATTACAACGGTTTCTTATAGTTCCCCATGAAACTTAGTGAAAACTAAGCCCCGTAATAAGAGTTCACCTAAATATCTTTTAAACTACGCATTTCCCATTGAATAAAACGGTTTAGTTAGCTCTAAAACGTTGTAAACTAACGTATTACAACAGTTTCGTCAATGGGAACAGCGTAGAACTTATTATTACAACGGTTTCTTATAGTTCCCCATGAAACTTAGTGAAAACTAAGCCCCGTAATAAGAGTTCACCTAAATATCTTTTAAACTACGCATTTCCCATTAAATAAAACGGTTTAGTTAGCTCTAAAACGTTGTAAACTAACGTATTACAACAGTCTCGTCCATGGGAACAGCGTAGAACTTATTATTACAACGGTTTCTTATAGTTCCCCATGAAACTTAGTGAAAACTAAGCCCCGTAATAAGAGTTCACCTAAATATCTTTTAAACTACGCATTTCCCATTGAATAAAACGGTTTAGTTAGCTCTAAAACGTTGTAAACTAACGTATTACAACAGTTTCGTCAATGGGAACAGCGTAGAACTTATTATTACAACGGTTTCTTATAGTTCCCCATGAAACTTAGTGAAAACTAAGCCCCGTAATAAGAGTTCACCTAAATATCTTTTAAACTACGCATTTCCCATTGAATATAACGGTTTAGTTAGCTCTAAAACGTTGTAAACTAACGTATTACAACAGTTTCGTCAATGGGAACAGCATAGAACTTATTATTACAACGGTTTCTTATAGTTCCCCATGAAACTTAGTGAAAACTAAGCCCCGTACTAAGAGTTCACCTAAATATCTTTTGAACTACGCATTTCCCATTGAATAAAACGGTTTAGTTTGCTCTAAAACGTTGTAAACTAACGTATTACAACAGTTTCGTCAATGGGAACAGCGTAGAACTTATTATTACAACGGTTTCTTATAGTTCCCCATGAAACTTAGTGAAAACTAAGCCCCGTAATAAGAGTTCACCTAAATATCTTTTAAACTACGCATTTCCCATTGAATAAAACGGTTTAGTTAGCTCTAAAACGTTGTAAACTAACGTATTACAACAGTTTCGTCAATGGGAACAGCGTAGAACTTATTATTACAACGGTTTCTTATAGTTCCCCATGAAACTTAGTGAAAACTAAGCCCCGTAATAAGAGTTCACCTAAATATCTTTTAAACTACGCATTTCCCATTGAATAAAAAGGTTTAGTTAGCTCTAAAACGTTGTAAACTAACGTATTACAACAGTTTCGTCAATGGGAACAGCGTAGAACTTATTATTACAACGGTTTCTTATAGTTCCCCATGAAACTTAGTGAAAACTAAGCTCCGTAATAAGAGTTCACCTAAATATCTTTTAAACTACGCATTTCCCATTGAATAAAACGGTTTAGTTAGCTCTAAAACGTTGTAAACTAACGTATTACAACAGTTTCGTCAATGGGAACAGCATAGAACTTATTATTACAACGGTTTCTTATAGTTCCCCATGAAACTTAGTGAAAACTAAGCCCCGTAATAAGAGTTCACCTAAATATCTTTTAAACTACGCATTTCCCATTGAATAAAACGGTTTAGTTAGCTCTAAAACGTTGTAAACTAACGTATTACAACAGTTTCGTCAATGGGAACAGCGTAGAACTTATTATTACAACGGTTTCTTATAGTTCCCCATGAAACTTAGTGAAAACTAAGCCCCATAATAAGAGTTCACCTAAATATCTTTTAAACTACGCATTTCCCATTAAATAAAACGGTTTAGTTAGCTCTAAAACGTTGTAAACTAACGTATTACAACAGTTTCGTCAATGGGAACAGCGTAGAACTTATTATTACAACGGTTTCTTATAGTTCCCCATGAAACTTAGTGAAAACTAAGCCCCGTAAAAAGATTTCACCTAAATATCTTTTAAACTACGCATTTCCCATTGAATAAAACGGTTTAGTTAGCTCTAAAACGTTGTAAACTAACGTATTACAACAGTTTCGTCAATGGGAACAGCGTAGAACTTATTATTACAACGGTTTCTTATAGTTCCCCATGAAACTTAGTGAAAACTAAGCCCCGTAATAAGAGTTCACCTAAATATCTTTTAAACTACGCATTTCCCATTGAATAAAACGGTTTAGTTAGCTCTAAAACGTTGTAAACTAACGTATTACAACAGTTTCGTCAATGGGAACAGCGTAGAACTTATTATTACAACGGTTTCTTATAGTTCCCCATGAAACTTAGTGAAAACTAAGCCCCGTAATAAGAGTTCACCTAAATATCTTTTAAACTACGCATTTCCCATTGAATAAAACGGTTTAGTTAGCTCTAAAACGTTGTAAACTAACGTATTACAACAGTTTCGTCAATGGGAACAGCATAGAACTTATTATTACAACGGTTTCTTATAGTTCCCCATGAAACTTAGTGAAAACTAAGCCCCGTAATAAGAGTTCACCTAAATATCTTTTAAACTACGCATTTCCCATTGAATAAAACGGTTTAGTTAGCTCTAAAACGTTGTAAACTAACGTATTACAACAGTTTCGTCAATGGGAACAGCGTAGAACTTATTATTACAACGGTTTCTTATAGTTCCCCATGAAACTTAGTGAAAACTAAGCCCCATAATAAGAGTTCACCTAAATATCTTTTAAACTACGCATTTCCCATTGAATAAAACGGTTTAGTTAGCTCTAAAACGTTGTAAACTAACGTATTACAACAGTTTCGTCAATGGGAACAGCGTAGAACTTATTATTACAACGGTTTCTTATAGTTCCCCATGAAACTTAGTGAAAACTAAGCCCCGTAATAAGAGTTCACCTAAATATCTTTTAAACTACGCATTTCCCATTGAATAAAACGGTTTAGTTAGCTCTAAAACGTTGTAAACTAACGTATTACAACAGTTTCGTCAATGGGAACAGCATAGAACTTATTATTACAACGGTTTCTTATTGTTCCCCATGAAACTTAGTGAAAACTAAGCCCCGTAATAAGAGTTCACCTAAATATCTTTTAAACTACGCATTTCCCATTGAATAAAACGGTTTAGTTAGCTCTAAAACGTTGTAAACTAACGTATTACAACAGTTTCGTCAATGGGAACAGCGTAGAACTTATTATTACAACGGTTTCTTATAGTTCCCCATGAAACTTAGTGAAAACTAAGCCCCGTAATAAGAGTTCACCTAAATATCTTTTAAACTACGCATTTCCCATTGAATAAAAACGGTTTAGTTAGCTCTAAAACGTTGTAAACTAACGTATTACAACAGTTTCGTCAATGGGAACAGCGTAGAACTTATTATTACAACGGTTTCTTATAGTTCCCCATGAAACTTAGTGAAAACTAAGCCCCGTAATAAGAGTTCACCTAAATATCTTTTAAACTACGCATTTCCCATTGAATAAAACGGTTTAGTTAGCTCTAAAACGTTGTAAACTAACGTATTACAACAGTTTCGTCAATGGGAACAGCGTAGAACTTATTATTACAACGGTTTCTTATAGTTCCCCATGAAACTTAGTGAAAACTAAGCCCCGTAATAAGAGTTCACCTAAATATCTTTTAAACTACGCATTTCCCATTGAATAAAACGGTTTAGTTAGCTCTAAAACGTTGTAAACTAACGTATTACAACAGTTTCGTCAATGGGAACAGCGTAGAACTTATTATTACAACGGTTTCTTATAGTTCCCCATGAAACTTAGTGGAAACTAAGCCCCGTAATAAGAGTTCACCTAAATATCTTTTAAACTACGCATTTCCCATTGAATAAAACGGTTTAGTTAGCTCTAAAACGTTGTAAACTAACGTATTACAACAGTTTCGTCAATGGGAACAGCGTAGAACTTATTATTACAACGGTTTCTTATAGTTCCCTATGAAACTTAGTGAAAACTAAGCCCCGTAATAAGAGTTCACCTAAATATCTTTTAAACTACGCATTTCCCATTGAATAAAACGGTTTAGTTAGCTCTAAAACGTTGTAAACTAACGTATTACAACAGTTTCGTCAATGGGAACAGCTTAGAACTTATTATTACAACGGTTTCTTATAGTTCCCCATGAAACTTAGTGAAAACTAAGCCCCGTAATAAGAGTTCACCTAAATATCTTTTAAACTACGCATTTCCCATTGAATAAAACGGTTTAGTTAGCTCTAAAACGTTGTAAACTAACGTATTACAACAGTTTCGTCAATGGGAACAGCGTAGAACTTATTATTACAACGGTTTCTTATAGTTCCCTATGAAACTTAGTGAAAACTAAGCCCCGTAATAAGAGTTCACCTAAATATCTTTTAAACTACGCATTTCCTATTGAATAAAACGGTTTAGTTAGCGCTAAAACGTTGTAAACTAACGTATTACAACAGTTTCGTCAATGGGAACAGCATAGAACTTATTATTACAACGGTTTCTTATAGTTCCCCATGAAACTTAGTGAAAACTAAGCCCCGTAATAAGAGTTCACCTAAATATCTTTTAAACTACGCATTTCCCATTGAATAAAACGGTTTAGTTAGCTCTAAAACGTTGTAAACTAACGTATTACAACAGTTTCGTCAATGGGAACAGCGTAGAACTTATTATTACAACGGTTTCTTATAGTTCCCCATGAAACTTAGTGAAAACTAAGCCCCGTAATAAGAGTTCACCTAAATATCTTTTAAACTACGCATTTCCCATTGAATAAAACGGTTTAGTTAGCTCTAAAACGTTGTAAACTAACGTATTACAACAGTTTCGTCAATGGGAACAGCGTAGAACTTATTATTACAACGGTTTCTTATAGTTCCCCATGAAACTTAGTGAAAACTAAGCCCCGTAATAAGAGTTCACCTAAATATCTTTTAAACTACGCATTTCCCATTGAATAAAACGGTTTAGTTAGCTCTAAAACGTTGTAAACTAACGTATTACAACAGTTTCGTCAATGGGAACAGCGAAGAACTTATTATTACAACGGTTTCTTATAGTTCCCCATGAAACTTAGTGAAAACTAAGCCCCGTAATAAGAGTTCACCTAAATATCTTTTAAACTACGCATTTCCCATTGAATAAAACGGTTTAGTTAGCTCTAAAACGTTGTAAACTAACGTATTACAACAGTTTCGTCAATGGGAACAGCATAGAACTTATTATTACAACGGTTTCTTATAGTTCCCCATGAAACTTAGTGAAAACTAAGCCCCGTAATAAGAGTTCACCTAAATATCTTTTAAACTACGCATTTCCCATTGAATAAAACGGTTTAGTTAGCTCTAAAACGTTGTAAACTAACGTATTACAACAGTTTCGTCAATGGCAACAGCGTAGAACTTATTATTTCAACGGTTTCTTATAGTTCCCCATGAAACTTAGTGAAAACTAAGCCCCGTAATAAGAGTTCACCTAAATATCATTTAAACTACGCATTTCCCATTGAATAAAACGGTTTAGTTAGCTCTAAAACGTTGTAAACTAACGTATTACAACAGTTTCGTCAATGGGAACAGCGTAGAACTTATTATTACAACGGTTTCTTATAGTTCCCCATGAAACTTAGTGAAAACTAAGCCCCGTAATAAGAGTTCACCTAAATATCTTTTAAACTACGCATTTCCCATTGAATAAAACGGTTTAGTTAGCTCTAAAACGTTGTAAACTAACGTATTACAACAGTTTCGTCAATGGGAACAGCATATAACTTATTATTACAACGGTTTCTTATAGTTCCCCATGAAACTTAGTGAAAACTAAGCCCCGTAATAAGAGTTCACCTAAATATCTTTTAAACAACGCATTTCCCATTGAATAAAACGGTTTAGTTAGCTCTAAAACGTTGTAAACTAACGTATTACAACAGTTTTGTCAATGGGAACAGCGTAGAACTTATTATTACAACGGTTTCTTATAGTTCCCCATGAAACTTAGTGAAAACTAAGCCCCGTAATAAGAGTTCACCTAAATATCTTTTAAACTACGCATTTCCCATTGAATAAAATGGTTTAGTTAGCTCTTAAACGTTGTAAACTAACGTATTACAACAGTTTCGTCAATGGGAACAGCGTAGAACTTATTATTACAACGGTTTCTTATAGTTCCCCATGAAACTTAGTGAAAACTAAGCCCCGTAATAAGAGTTCACCTAAATATCTTTTAAACTACGCATTTCCCATTGAATAAAACGGTTTAGTTAGCTCTAAAACGTTGTAAACTAACGTATCACAACAGTTTCGTCAATGGGAACAGCGTAGAACTTATTATTACAACGGTTTCTTATAGTTCCCCATGAAACTTAGTGAAAACTAAGCCCCGTAATAAGAGTTCACCTAAATATATTTTAAACTACGCATTTCCCATTGAATAAAACGGTTTAGTTAGCTCTAAAACGTTGTAAACTAACGTATTACAACAGTTTCGTCAATGGGAACAGCGTAGAACTTATTATTACAACGGTTTCTTATAGTTCCCCATGAAACTTAGTGAAAACTAAGCCCCGTAATAAGAGCTCACCTAAATATCTTTTAAACTACGCATTTCCCATTGAATAAAACGGTTTAGTTAGCTCTAAAACGTTGTAAACTAACGTATTACAACAGTTTCGTCAATGGGAACAGCGTAGGACTTATCATTACAACGGTTTCTTATAGTTCCCCATGAAACTTAGTGAAAACTAAGCCCCGTAATAAGAGTTCACCTAAATATCTTTTAAACTACGCATTTCCCATTGAATAAAACGGTTTAGTTAGCTCTAAAACGTTGTAAACTAACGTATTACAACAGTTTCGTCAATGGGAACAGCGTAGAACTCATTATTACAACGGTTTCTTATAGTTCCCCATGAAACTTAGTGAAAACTAAGCCCCGTAATAAGAGTTCACCTAAATATCTTTTAAACTACGCATTTCCCATTGAATAAAACGGTTTAGTTAGCTCTAAAACGTTGTAAACTAACGTATTACAACAGTTTCGTCAATGGGAACAGCGTAGAACTTATTATTACAACGGTTTCTTATAGTTCCCGATGAAACTTAGTGAAAACTAAGCCCCGTAATAAGAGTTCACCTAAATATCTTTTAAACTACGCATTTCCCATTGAATAAAACGGTTTAGTTAGCTCTAAAACGTTGTAAACTAACGTATTACAACAGTTTCGTCAATGGGAACAGCGTAGAACTTATTATTACAACGGTTTCTTATAGTTCCCTATGAAACTTAGTGAAAACTAAGCCCCGTAATAAGAGTTCACCTAAATATCTTTTAAACTACGCATTTCCCATTGAATAAAACGGTTTAGTTAGCTCTAAAACGTTGTAAACTAACGTATTACAACAGTTTCGTCAATGGGAACAGCGTAGAACTTATTATTACAACGGTTTCTTATAGTTCCCCATGAAACTTAGTGAAAACTAAGCCCCGTAATAAGAGTTCACCTAAATATCTTTTAAACTACGCATTTCCCATTGAATAAAACGGTTTAGTTAGCTCTAAAACGTTGTAAACTAACGTATTACAACAGTTTCGTCAATGGGAACAGCGTAGAACTTATTATTACAACGGTTTCTTATAGTTCCCCATGAAACTTAGTGAAAACTAAGCCCCGTAATAAGAGTTCACCTAAATATCTTTTAAACTACGCATTTCCCATTGAATAAAACGGTTTAGTTAGCTCTAAAACGTTGTAAACTAACGTATTACAACAGTTTCGTCAATGGGAACAGCGTAGAACTTATTATTACAACGGTTTTTTTATAGTTCCCCATGAAACTTAGTAAAACTAAGTCCCGTAATAAGAGTTCACCTAAATATCATTTAAACTACGCATTTCCCATTGAATAAAACGGTTTAGTTAGCTCTAAAACGTTGTAAACTAACGTATTACAACAGTTTCGTCAATGGGAACAGCGTAGAACTTATTATTACAACGGTTTCTTATAGTTCCCCATGAAACTTAGTGAAAACTAAGCCCCGTAATAAGAGTTCACCTAAATATCTTTTAAACTACGCATTTCCCATTGAATAAAACGGTTTAGTTAGCTCTAAAACGTTGTAAACTAACGTATTACAACAGTTTCGTCAATGGGAACAGCATATAACTTATTATTACAACGGTTTCTTATAGTTCCCCATGAAACTTAGTGAAAACTAAGCCCCGTAATAAGAGTTCACCTAAATATCTTTTAAACAACGCATTTCCCATTGAATAAAACGGTTTAGTTAGCTCTAAAACGTTGTAAACTAACGTATTACAACAGTTTTGTCAATGGGAACAGCGTAGAACTTATTATTACAACGGTTTCTTATAGTTCCCCATGAAACTTAGTGAAAACTAAGCCCCGTAATAAGAGTTCACCTAAATATCTTTTAAACTACGCATTTCCCATTGAATAAAATGGTTTAGTTAGCTCTTAAACGTTGTAAACTAACGTATTACAACAGTTTCGTCAATGGGAACAGCGTAGAACTTATTATTACAACGGTTTCTTATAGTTCCCCATGAAACTTAGTGAAAACTAAGCCCCGTAATAAGAGTTCACCTAAATATCTTTTAAACTACGCATTTCCCATTGAATAAAACGGTTTAGTTAGCTCTAAAACGTTGTAAACTAACGTATCACAACAGTTTCGTCAATGGGAACAGCGTAGAACTTATTATTACAACGGTTTCTTATAGTTCCCCATGAAACTTAGTGAAAACTAAGCCCCGTAATAAGAGTTCACCTAAATATATTTTAAACTACGCATTTCCCATTGAATAAAACGGTTTAGTTAGCTCTAAAACGTTGTAAACTAACGTATTACAACAGTTTCGTCAATGGGAACAGCGTAGAACTTATTATTACAACGGTTTCTTATAGTTCCCCATGAAACTTAGTGAAAACTAAGCCCCGTAATAAGAGCTCACCTAAATATCTTTTAAACTACGCATTTCCCATTGAATAAAACGGTTTAGTTAGCTCTAAAACGTTGTAAACTAACGTATTACAACAGTTTCGTCAATGGGAACAGCGTAGGACTTATCATTACAACGGTTTCTTATAGTTCCCCATGAAACTTAGTGAAAACTAAGCCCCGTAATAAGAGTTCACCTAAATATCTTTTAAACTACGCATTTCCCATTGAATAAAACGGTTTAGTTAGCTCTAAAACGTTGTAAACTAACGTATTACAACAGTTTCGTCAATGGGAACAGCGTAGAACTCATTATTACAACGGTTTCTTATAGTTCCCCATGAAACTTAGTGAAAACTAAGCCCCGTAATAAGAGTTCACCTAAATATCTTTTAAACTACGCATTTCCCATTGAATAAAACGGTTTAGTTAGCTCTAAAACGTTGTAAACTAACGTATTACAACAGTTTCGTCAATGGGAACAGCGTAGAACTTATTATTACAACGGTTTCTTATAGTTCCCGATGAAACTTAGTGAAAACTAAGCCCCGTAATAAGAGTTCACCTAAATATCTTTTAAACTACGCATTTCCCATTGAATAAAACGGTTTAGTTAGCTCTAAAACGTTGTAAACTAACGTATTACAACAGTTTCGTCAATGGGAACAGCATAGAACTTATTATTACAACGGTTTCTTATAGTTCCCCATGAAACTTAGTGAAAACTAAGCCCCGTAATAAGAGTTCACCTAAATACCTTTTAAACTACGCATTTCCCATTGAATAAAACGGTTTAGTTAGCTCTAAAACGTTGTAAACTAACGTATTACAACAGTTTCGTCAATGGGAACAGCATAGAACTTATTATTACAACGGTTTCTTATAGTTCCCCATGAAACTTAGTGAAAACTAAGCCCCGTAATAAGAGTTCACCTAAATATCTTTTAAACTACGCATTTCCAATTGAATAAAACGGTTTAGTTAGCTCTAAAACGTTGTAAACTAACGTATTACAACAGTTTCGTCAATGGGAACAGCGTAGAACTTATTATTACAACGGTTTCTTATAGTTCCCCATGAAACTTAGTGAAAACTTAGCCCCGTAATAAGAGTTCACCTAAATATCTTTTAAACTACGCATTTCCCATTGAATAAAACGGTTTAGTTAGCTCTAAAACGTTGTAAACTAACGTATTACAACAGTTTTGTCAATGGGAACAGCGTAGAACTTATTATTAAAACGGTTTCTTATAGTTCCCCATGAAACTTAGTGAAAACTAAGCCCCGTAATAAGAGTTCACCTAAATATCTTTTAAACTACGCATTTCCCATTGAATAAAACGGTTTAGTTAGCTCTAAAACGTTGTAAACTAACGTATTACAACAGTTTCGTCAATGGGAACAGCGTAGAACTTATTATTACAACGGTTTCTTATAGTTCCCCATGAAACTTAGTGAAAACTAAGCCCCGTAATAAGAGTTCACCTAAATATCTTTTAAACTACGCATTTCCCATTGAATAAAACGGTTTAGTTAGCTCTAAAACGTTGTAAACTAACGTATTACAACAGTTTCGTCAATGGGAACAGCGTAGAACTTATTATTACAACGGTTTCTTATAGTTCCCCATGAAACTTAGTGAAAACTAAGCCCCGTAATAAGAGTTCACCTAGATATCTTTTAAACTACGCATTTCCCATTGAATAAAACGGTTTAGTTAGCTCTAAAACGTTGTAAACTAACGTATTACAACAGTTTCGTCAATGGGAACAGCGTAGAACTTATTATTACAACGGTTTCTTATAGTTCCCCATGAAACTTAGTGAAAACTAAGCCCCGTAATAAGAGTTCACCTAAATATCTTTTAAACTACGCATTTCCCATTGAATAAAACGGTTTAGTTAGCTCTAAAACGTTGTAAACTAACGTATTACAACAGTTTCGTCAATGGGAACAGCGTAGAACTTATTATTACAACGGTTTCTTATAGTTCCCCATGAAACTTAGTGAAAACTAAGCCCCGTAATAAGAGTTCACCTAAATATCTTTTAAACTACGCATTTCCCATTGAATAAAACGGTTTAGTTAGCTCTAAAACGTTGTAAACTAACGTATTACAACAGTTTCGTCAATGGGAACAGCGTAGAACTTATTATTACAACGGTTTCTTATAGTTCCCCATGAAACTTAGTGAAAACTAAGCCCCGTAATAAGAGTTCACCTAAATATCTTTTAAACTACGCATTTCCCATTGAATAAAACGGTTTAGTTAGCTCTTAAACGTTGTAAACTAACGTATTACAACAGTTTCGTCAATGGGAACAGCGTAGAACTTATTATTACAACGGTTCCTTATAGTTCCCCATGAAACTTTAGTGAAAACTAAGCCCCGTAATAAGAGTTCACCTAAATATCTTTTAAACTACGCATTTCCCATTGAATAAAACGGTTTAGTTAGCTCTAAAACGTTGTAAACTAACGTATTACAACAGTTTCGTCAATGGGAACAGCGTAGAACTTATTATTACAACGGTTTCTTATAGTTCCCCATGAAACTTAGTGAAAACTAAGCCCCGTAATAAGAGTTCACCTAAATATCTTTTAAACTACGCATTTCCCATTGAATAAAACGGTTTAGTTAGCTCTAAAACGTTGTAAACTAACGTATTACAACAGTTTCGTCAATGGGAACAGCGTAGAACTTATTATTACAACGGTTTCTTATAGTTCCCCATAAAACTTAGTGAAAACTAAGCCCCGTAATAAGAGTTCACCTAAATATCTTTTAAACTACGCATTTCCCATTGAATAAAACGGTTTAGTTAGCTCTAAAACGTTGTAAACTAACGTATTACAACAGTTTCGTCAATGGGAACAGCGTAGAACTTATTATTACAACGGTTTCTTATAGTTCCCCATGAAACTTAGTGAAAACTAAGCCCCGTAATAAGAGTTCACCTAAATATCTTTTAAACTACGCATTTCCCATTGAATAAAACGGTTTAGTTAGCTCTAAAACGTTGTAAACTAACGTATTACAACAGTTTCGTCAATGGGAATAGCGTAGAACTTATTATTACAACGGTTTTTTATAGTTCCCCATGAAACTTAGTGAAAACTAAGCCCCGTGATAAGAGTTCACCTGAATATCTTTTAAACTACGCATTTCCCATTGAATAAAACGGTTTAGTTAGCTCTAAAATGTTGTAAACTAACGTATTACAACAGTTTCGTCAATGGGAACAGCGTAGAACTTATTATTACAACGGTTTCTTATAGTTCCCCATGAAACTTAGTGAAAACTAAGCCCCGTAATAAGAGTTCACCTAAATATCTTTTAAACTACGCATTTCCCATTGAATAAAACGGTTTAGTTAGCTCTAAAACGTTGTAAACTAACGTATTACAACAGTTTCGTCAATGGGAACAGCGTAGAACTTATTAATACAACGGTTTCTTATAGTTCCCCATGAAACTTAGTGAAAACTAAGCCCCGTAATAAGAGTTCACCTAAATATCTTTTAAACTACGCATTTCCGATTGAATAAAACGGTTTAGTTAGCTCTAAAACGTTGTAAACTAACGTATTACAACAGTTTCGTCAATGGGAACAGCGTAGAACTTATTATTACAACGGTTTCTTATAGTTCCCCATGAAACTTAGTGAAAACTAAGCCCCGTAATAAGAGTTCACCTAAATATCTTTTAAACTACGCATTTCCCATTGAATAAAACGGTTTAGTTAGCTCTAAAACGTTGTAAACTAACGTATTTCAACAGTTTCGTCAATGGGAACAGCGTAGAACTTATTATTACAACGGTTTCTTATAGTTCCCTATGAAACTTAGTGAAAACTAAGCCCCGTAATATAAGTTCACCTAAATATCTTTTAAATTACGCATTTCCCATTGAATAAAACGGTTTAGTTAGCTCTAAAACGTTGTAAACTAACGTATTACAACAGTTTCGTCAATGGGAACAGCGTAGAACTTATTATTACAACGGTTTCTTATAGTTCCCCATGAAACTTAGTGAAAACTAAGCCCCGTAAAAAGAGTTCACCTAAATATCTTTTAAACTACGCATTTCCCATTGAATAAAACGGTTTAGTTAGCTCTAAAACGTTGTAAACTAACGTATTACAACAGTTTCGTCAATGGGAACAGCGTAGAACTTATTATTACAACGGTTTCTTATAGTTCCCCATGAAACTTAGTGAAAACTAAGCCCCGTAATAAGAGTTCACCTAAATATCTTTTAAACTACGCATTTCCCATTGAATAAAACGGTTTAGTTAGCTCTAAAACGTTGTAAACTAACGTATTACAACAGTTTCGTCAATGGGAACAGCGTAGAAGTTATTATTACAACGGTTTCTTATAGTTCCCCATGAAACTTAGTGAAAACTAAGCCCCGTAATAAGAGTTCACCTAAATATCTTTTAAACTACGCATTTCCCATTGAATAAAACGGTTTAGTTAGCTCTAAAACTTTGTAAACTAACGTATTACAACAGTTTCGTCAATGGGAACAGCGTAGAACTTATTATTACAACGGTTTCTTATAGTTCCCCATGAAACTTAGTGAAAACTAAGCCCCGTAATAAGAGTTCACCTAAATATCTTTTAAACTACGCATTTCCCATTGAATAAAACGGTTTAGTTAGCTCAAAAAACGTTGTAAACTAACGTATTACAACAGTTTCGTCAATGGGAACAGCGTAGAACTTATTATTACAAACGGTTTCTTATAGTTCCCCATGAAACTTAGTGAAAACTAAGCCCCGTAATAAGAGTTCACCTAAGTATCTTTTAAACTACGCATTTCCCATTGAATAAAACGGTTTAGTTAGCTCTAAAACGTTGTAAACTAACGTATTTCAACAGTTTCGTCAATGGGAACAGCGTAGAAGTTATTATTACAACGGTTTCTTATAGTTCCCCATGAAACTTAGTGAAAACTAAGCCCCGTAATAAGAGTTCACCTAAATATCTTTTAAACTACGCATTTCCCATTGAATAAAACGGTTTAGTTAGCTCTAAAACGTTGTAAACTAACGTATTACAACAGTTTCGTCAATGGGAACAGCGTAGAACTTATTATTACAAACGGTTTCTTATAGTTCCCCATGAAACTTAGTGAAAACTAAGCCCCGGTAATAAGAGTTCACCTAAATATCTTTAAACTACGCATTTCCCATTGAATAAAACGGTTTAGTTAGCTCTAAAACGTTGTAAAACTAACGTATTTCAACAGTTTCGTCAATGGGAACAGCGTAGAACTTATTATTACAACGGTTTCTTATAGTTCCCTATGAAACTTAGTGAAAACTAAGCCCCGTAATAAGAGTTCACCTAAATATCTTTTAAACTACGCATTTCCCATTGAATAAAACGGTTTAGTTAGCTCTAAAACGTTGTAAACTAACGTATTACAACAGTTTCGTCAATGGGAACAGCGTAGAACTTATTATTACAACGGTTTCTTATAGTTCCCCATGAAACTTAGTGAAAACTAAGCCCCGTAATAAGAGTTCACCTAAATATCTTTTAAACTACGCATTTCCATTGAATAAAACGGTTTAGTTAGCTCTAAAACGTTGTAAACTAACGTATTACAACAGTTTCGTCAATGGGAACAGCGTAGAACTTATTATTACAACGGTTTCTTATAGTTCCCCATGAAAACTTAGTGAAAACTAAGCCCCGTAATAAGAGTTCACCTAAATATCTTTTAAACTACGCATTTCCCATTGAATAAAACGGTTTAGTTAGCTCTAAAACGTTGTAAACTAACGTATTACAACAGTTTCGTCAATGGGAACAGCGTAGAACTTATTATTACAACGGTTTCTTATAGTTCCCTATGAAACTTAGTGAAAACTAAGCCCCGTAATAAGAGTTCACCTAAATATCTTTTAAACTACGCATTTCCCATTGAATAAAACGGTTTAGTTAGCTCTAAAACGTTGTAAACTAACGTATTACAACAGTTTCGTCAATGGGAACAGCGTAGAACTTATTATTACAACGGTTTTCTTATAGTTCCCCATGAAACTTAGTGAAAACTAAGCCCCGTAATAAGAGTTCACCTAAATATCTTTTAAACTACGCATTTCCCATTGAATAAAACGGTTTAGTTAGCTCTAAAACGTTGTAAACTTACGTATTACAACAGTTTCGTCAATGGGACAGCGTAGAACTTAATATTTCAACGGTTTCTTATAGTTCCCCATGAAACTTAGTGAAAACTAAGCCCCGTAATAAGAGTTCACCTAAATATCTTTTAAACTACGCATTTCCCATTGAATAAAACGGTTTAGTTAGCTCTAAAACGTTGTAAACTAACGTATTACACCAGTTTCGTCAATGGGAACAGCGTAGAACTTATTATTACAACGGTTTCTTATAGTTCCCCATGAAACTTAGTGAAAACTAAGCCCCGTAAATAAGAGTTCACCTAAATATCTTTTAAACTACGCATTTCCCATTGAATAAAACGGTTTAGTTAGCTCTAAAACGTGTAAACTAACGTATTACAACAGTTTCGTCAATGGGAACAGCGTAGAACTTATTATTACAACGGTTTCTTATAGTTCCCCATGAAACTTAGTGAAAACTAAGCCCCGTAATAAGAGTTCACCTAAATATCTTTTAAACTACGCATTTCCCATTGAATAAAACGGTTTAGTTAGCTCTAAAACGTTGTAAAATAACGTATTACAACAGTTTCGTCAATGGGAACAGCGTAGAACTTATTATTACAACGGTTTCTTATAGTTCCCTATGAAACTTAGTGAAAACTAAGCCCCGTAATAAGAGTTCACCTAAATATCTTTTAAACTACGCATTTCCCATTGAATAAAACGGTTTAGTTAGCTCTAAAACGTTGTAAACTAACGTATTACAACAGTTTTCGTCAATGGGAACAGCGTAGAACTTATTATTACAACGGTTTCTTATAGTTCCCCATGAAACTTAGTGAAAACTAAGCCCCGTAATAAGAGTTCACCTAAATATCTTTTAAACTACGCATTTCCCATTGAATAAAACGGTTTAGTTAGCTCTAAAACGTTGTAAACTAACGTATTACAACAGTTTCGTCAATGGGAACAGCGTAGAACTTATTATTACAACGGTTTCTTATAGTTCCCCATGAAACTTAGTGAAAACTAAGCCCCGTAATAAGAGTTCACCTAAATATCTTTTAAACTACGCATTTCCCATTGAATAAAACGGTTTAGTTAGCTCTAAAAACGTTGTAAACTAACGTATTACAACAGTTTCGTCAATGGGAACAGCGTAGAACTTATTATTACAACGGTTTTTTTATAGTTCCCCATGAAACTTAGTAAAAACTAAGTCCCGTAATAAGAGTTCACCTAAATATCTTTTTAAACTACGCATTTCCCATTGAATAAAACGGTTTAGTTAGCTCTAAAACGTTTGTAAACTAACGTATTACAACAGTTTCGTCAATGGGAACAGCGTAGAACTTATTATTACAACGGTTTCTTATAGTTCCCCATGAAACTTAGTGAAAACTAAGCCCCGTAATAAGAGTTCACCTAAATATCTTTTAAACTACGCATTTCCCATTGAATAAAACGGTTTAGTTAGCTCTAAAACGTTGTAAACTAACGTATTACAACAGTTTCGTCAATGGGAACAGCATAGAACTTATTATTACAACGGTTTCTTATAGTTCCCCATGAAACTTAGTGAAAACTAAGCCCCGTATTAAGAGTTCACCTAAATATCTTTTAAACTACGCATTTCCCATTGAATAAAACGGTTTAGTTAGCTCTAAAACGTTGTAAACTAACGTATTACAACAGTTTCGTCAATGGGAACAGCGTAGAACTTATTATTACAACGGTTTCTTATAGTTCCCAATGAAACTTAGTGAAAACTAAGCCCCGTAATAAGAGTTCACCTAAATATCTTTTAAACTACGCATTTCCCATTGAATAAAACGGTTTAGTTAGCTCTAAAACGTTGTAAACTAACGTATTACAACAGTTTCGTCAATGGGAACAGCGTAGAACTTATTATTACAACGGTTTCTTATAGTTCCCAATGAAACTTAGTGAAAACTAAGCCCCGTAATAAGAGTTCACCTAAATATCTTTTAAACTACGCATTTCCCATTGAATAAAACGGTTTACTTTAGCTCTAAAACGTTGTAAACTAACGTATTACAACAGTTTCGTCAATGGGAACAGCGTAGAACTTATTATTACAACGGTTTCTTATAGTTCCCCATGAAACTTAGTGAAAACTAAGCCCCGTAATAAGAGTTCACCTAAATATCTTTTAAACTACGCATTTCCCATTGAATAAAACGGTTTAGTTAGCTCTAAAACGTTGTAAACTAACGTATTACAACAGTTTCGTCAATGGGAACAGCGTAGAACTTATTATTACAACGGTTTCTTATAGTTCCCCATGAAACTTAGTGAAAACTAAGCCCCGTAATAAGAGTTCACCTTAATATCTTTTAAACTACGCATTTCCCATTGAATAAAACGGTTTAGTTAGCTCTAAAACTTTGTAAACTAACGTATTACAACAGTTTCGTCAATGGGAACAGCGTAGAACTTATTATTACAACGGTTTCTTATAGTTCCCCATGAAACTTAGTGAAAACTAAGCCCCGTAATAAGAGTTCACCTAAATATCTTTTAAACTACGCATTTCCCATTGAATAAAACGGTTTAGTTAGCTCTAAAACGTTGTAAACTAACGTATTACAACAGTTTCGTCAATGGGAACAGCGTAGAACTTATTATTACAACGGTTTCTTATAGTTCCCCATGAAACTTAGTGAAAACTAAGCCCCGTAATAAGAGTTCACCTAAATATCTTTTAAACTACGCATTTCCCATTGAATAAAACGGTTTAGTTAGCTCTAAAACGTTGTAAACTAACGTATTTCAACAGTTTCGTCAATGGGAACAGCGTAGAACTTATTATTACAACGGTTTCTTATAGTTCCCATGAAACTTAGTGAAAACTAAGCCCCGTAATAAGAGTTCACCTAAATATCTTTTAAACTACGCATTTCCCATTGAATAAAACGGTTTAGTTAGCTCTAAAACGTTGTAAACTAACGTATTACAACAGTTTCGTCAATGGGAACAGCGTAGAACTTATTATTACAACGGTTTCTTATAGTTCCCCATGAAACTTAGTGAAAACTAAGCCCCGTAATAAGAGTTCACCTAAATATCTTTTAAACTACGCATTTCCCATTGAATAAAACGGTTTAGTTAGCTCTAAAACGTTGTAAACTAACGTATTACAACAGTTTCGTCAATGGGAACATTGTAGAACTTATTATTACAACGGTTTCTTATAGTTCCTCATGAAACTTAGTGAAAACTAAGCCCCGTAATAAGAGTTCACCTAAATATCTTTTAAACTACGCATTTCCCATTGAATAAAACGGTTTAGTTAGCTCTAAAACGTTGTAAACTAACGTATTACAACAGTTTCGTCAATGGGAACAGCGTAGAACTTATTATTACAACGGTTTCTTATAGTTCCCTATGAAACTTAGTGAAAACTAAGCCCCGTAATAAGAGTTCACCTAAATATCTTTTAAACTACGCATTTCCCATTGAATAAAACGGTTTAGTTAGCTCTAAAACGTTGTAAACTAACGTATTACAACAGTTTCGTCAATGGGAACAGCGTAGAACTTATTATTACAACGGTTTCTTATAGTTCCCCATGAAACTTAGTGAAAACTAAGCCCCGTAATAAGAGTTCACCTAAATATCTTTTAAACTACGCATTTCCCATTGAATAAAACGGTTTAGTTAGCTCTAAAACGTTGTAAACTAACGTATTACAACAGTTTCGTCAATGGGAACAGCGTAGAACTTATTATTACAACGGTTTCTTATAGTTCCCCATGAAACTTAGTGAAAACTAAGCCCCGTAATAAGAGTTCACCTAAATATCTTTTAAACTACGCATTTCCCATTGAATAAAACGGTTTAGTTAGCTCTAAAACGTTGTAAACTAACGTATTACAACAGTTTCGTCAATGGGAACAGCGTAGAACTTATTATTACAACGGTTTCTTATAGTTCCCCATGAAACTTAGTGAAAACTAAGCCCCGTAATAAGAGTTCACCTAAATATCTTTTAAACTACGCATTTCCCATTGAATAAAACGGTTTAGTTAGCTCTAAAACGTTGTAAACTAACGTATTACAACAGTTTCGTCAATGGGAACAGCGTAGAACTTATTATTACAACGGTTTCTTATAGTTCCCCATGAAACTTAGTGAAAACTAAGCCCCGTAATAAGAGTTCACCTAAATATCTTTTAAACTACGCATTTCCCATTGAATAAAACGGTTTAGTTAGCTCTAAAACGTTGTAAACTAACGTATTACAACAGTTTCGTCAATGGGAACAGCGTAGAACTTATTATTACAACGGTTTCTTATAGTTCCCCATGAAACTTAGTGAAAACTAAGCCCCGTAATAAGAGTTCACCTAAATATCTTTTAAACTACGCATTTCCCATTGAATAAAACGGTTTAGTTAGCTCTAAAACGTTGTAAACTAACGTATTACAACAGTTTCGTCAATGGGAACAGCGTAGAACTTATTATTACAACGGTTTCTTATAGTTCCCGATGAAACTTAGTGAAAACTAAGCCCCGTAATAAGAGTTCACCTAAATATCTTTTAAACTACGCATTTCCCATTGAATAAAACGGTTTAGTTAGCTCTAAAACGTTGTAAACTAACGTATTACAACAGTTTCGTCAATGGGAACAGCGTAGAACTTATTATTACAACGGTTTCTTATAGTTCCCCATGAAACTTAGTGAAAACTAAGCCCCGTAATAAGAGTTCACCTAAATATCTTTTAAACTACGCATTTCCCATTGAATAAAACGGTTTAGTTAGCTCTAAAACGTTGTAAACTAACGTATTACAACAGTTTCGTCAATGGGAACAGCGTAGAACTTATTATTACAACGGTTTCTTATAGTTCCCCATGAAACTTAGTGAAAACTAAGCCCCGTAATAAGAGTTCACCTAAATATCTTTTAAACTACGCATTTCCCATTGAATAAAACGGTTTAGTTAGCTCTAAAACGTTGTAAACTAACGTATTACAACAGTTTCGTCAATGGGAACAGCGTAGAACTTATTATTACAACGGTTTCTTATAGTTCCCCATGAAACTTAGTGAAAACTAAGCCCCGTAATAAGAGTTCACCTAAATATCTTTTAAACTACGCATTTCCCATTGAATAAAACGGTTTAGTTAGCTCTAAAACGTTGTAAACTAACGTATTACAACAGTTTCGTCAATGGGAACAGCGTAGAACTTATTATTACAACGGTTTCTTATAGTTCCCCATGAAACTTAGTGAAAACTAAGCCCCGTAATAAGAGTTCACCTAAATATCTTTTAAACTACGCATTTCCCATTGAATAAAACGGTTTAGTTAGCTCTAAAACGTTGTAAACTAACGTATTACAACAGTTTCGTCAATGGGAACAGCGTAGAACTTATTATTACAACGGTTTCTTATAGTTCCCCATGAAACTTAGTGAAAACTAAGCCCCGTAATAAGAGTTCACCTAAATATCTTTTAAACTACGCATTTCCCATTGAATAAAACGGTTTAGTTAGCTCTAAAACGTTGTAAACTAACGTATTACAACAGTTTCGTCAATGGGAACAGCGTAGAACTTATTATTACAACGGTTTCTTATAGTTCCCCATGAAACTTAGTGAAAACTAAGCCCCGTAATAAGAGTTCACCTAAATATCTTTTAAACTACGCATTTCCCATTGAATAAAACGGTTTAGTTAGCTCTAAAACGTTGTAAACTAACGTATTACAACAGTTTCGTCAATGGGAACAGCGTAGAACTTATTATTACAACGGTTTCTTATAGTTCCCCATGAAACTTAGTGAAAACTAAGCCCCGTAATAAGAGTTCACCTAAATATCTTTTAAACTACGCATTTCCCATTGAATAAAACGGTTTAGTTAGCTCTAAAACGTTGTAAACTAACGTATTACAACAGTTTCGTCAATGGGAACAGCGTAGAACTTATTATTACAACGGTTTCTTATAGTTCCCCATGAAACTTAGTGAAAACTAAGCCCCGTAATAAGAGTTCACCTAAATATCTTTTAAACTACGCATTTCCCATTGAATAAAACGGTTTAGTTAGCTCTAAAACGTTGTAAACTAACGTATTACAACAGTTTCGTCAATGGGAACAGCGTAGAACTTATTATTACAACGGTTTCTTATAGTTCCCCATGAAACTTAGTGAAAACTAAGCCCCGTAATAAGAGTTCACCTAAATATCTTTTAAACTACGCATTTCCCATTGAATAAAACGGTTTAGTTAGCTCTAAAACGTTGTAAACTAACGTATTACAACAGTTTCGTCAATGGGAACAGCGTAGAACTTATTATTACAACGGTTTCTTATAGTTCCCCATGAAACTTAGTGAAAACTAAGCCCCGTAATAAGAGTTCACCTAAATATCTTTTAAACTACGCATTTCCCATTGAATAAAACGGTTTAGTTAGCTCTAAAACGTTGTAAACTAACGTATTACAACAGTTTCGTCAATGGGAACAGCGTAGAACTTATTATTACAACGGTTTCTTATAGTTCCCCATGAAACTTAGTGAAAACTAAGCCCCGTAATAAGAGTTCACCTAAATATCTTTTAAACTACGCATTTCCCATTGAATAAAACGGTTTAGTTAGCTCTAAAACGTTGTAAACTAACGTATTACAACAGTTTCGTCAATGGGAACAGCGTAGAACTTATTATTACAACGGTTTCTTATAGTTCCCCATGAAACTTAGTGAAAACTAAGCCCCGTAATAAGAGTTCACCTAAATATCTTTTAAACTACGCATTTCCCATTGAATAAAACGGTTTAGTTAGCTCTAAAACGTTGTAAACTAACGTATTACAACAGTTTCGTCAATGGGAACAGCGTAGAACTTATTATTACAACGGTTTCTTATAGTTCCCCATGAAACTTAGTGAAAACTAAGCCCCGTAATAAGAGTTCACCTAAATATCTTTTAAACTACGCATTTCCCATTGAATAAAACGGTTTAGTTAGCTCTAAAACGTTGTAAACTAACGTATTACAACAGTTTCGTCAATGGGAACAGCGTAGAACTTATTATTACAACGGTTTCTTATAGTTCCCCATGAAACTTAGTGAAAACTAAGCCCCGTAATAAGAGTTCACCTAAATATCTTTTAAACTACGCATTTCCCATTGAATAAAACGGTTTAGTTAGCTCTAAAACGTTGTAAACTAACGTATTACAACAGTTTCGTCAATGGGAACAGCGTAGAACTTATTATTACAACGGTTTCTTATAGTTCCCCATGAAACTTAGTGAAAACTAAGCCCCGTAATAAGAGTTCACCTAAATATCTTTTAAACTACGCATTTCCCATTGAATAAAACGGTTTAGTTAGCTCTAAAACGTTGTAAACTAACGTATTACAACAGTTTCGTCAATGGGAACAGCGTAGAACTTATTATTACAACGGTTTCTTATAGTTCCCCATGAAACTTAGTGAAAACTAAGCCCCGTAATAAGAGTTCACCTAAATATCTTTTAAACTACGCATTTCCCATTGAATAAAACGGTTTAGTTAGCTCTAAAACGTTGTAAACTAACGTATTACAACAGTTTCGTCAATGGGAACAGCGTAGAACTTATTATTACAACGGTTTCTTATAGTTCCCCATGAAACTTAGTGAAAACTAAGCCCCGTAATAAGAGTTCACCTAAATATCTTTTAAACTACGCATTTCCCATTGAATAAAACGGTTTAGTTAGCTCTAAAACGTTGTAAACTAACGTATTACAACAGTTTCGTCAATGGGAACAGCGTAGAACTTATTATTACAACGGTTTCTTATAGTTCCCCATGAAACTTAGTGAAAACTAAGCCCCGTAATAAGAGTTCACCTAAATATCTTTTAAACTACGCATTTCCCATTGAATAAAACGGTTTAGTTAGCTCTAAAACGTTGTAAACTAACGTATTACAACAGTTTCGTCAATGGGAACAGCGTAGAACTTATTATTACAACGGTTTCTTATAGTTCCCCATGAAACTTAGTGAAAACTAAGCCCCGTAATAAGAGTTCACCTAAATATCTTTTAAACTACGCATTTCCCATTGAATAAAACGGTTTAGTTAGCTCTAAAACGTTGTAAACTAACGTATTACAACAGTTTCGTCAATGGGAACAGCGTAGAACTTATTATTACAACGGTTTCTTATAGTTCCCCATGAAACTTAGTGAAAACTAAGCCCCGTAATAAGAGTTCACCTAAATATCTTTTAAACTACGCATTTCCCATTGAATAAAACGGTTTAGTTAGCTCTAAAACGTTGTAAACTAACGTATTACAACAGTTTCGTCAATGGGAACAGCGTAGAACTTATTATTACAACGGTTTCTTATAGTTCCCCATGAAACTTAGTGAAAACTAAGCCCCGTAATAAGAGTTCACCTAAATATCTTTTAAACTACGCATTTCCCATTGAATAAAACGGTTTAGTTAGCTCTAAAACGTTGTAAACTAACGTATTACAACAGTTTCGTCAATGGGAACAGCGTAGAACTTATTATTACAACGGTTTCTTATAGTTCCCCATGAAACTTAGTGAAAACTAAGCCCCGTAATAAGAGTTCACCTAAATATCTTTTAAACTACGCATTTCCCATTGAATAAAACGGTTTAGTTAGCTCTAAAACGTTGTAAACTAACGTATTACAACAGTTTCGTCAATGGGAACAGCGTAGAACTTATTATTACAACGGTTTCTTATAGTTCCCCATGAAACTTAGTGAAAACTAAGCCCCGTAATAAGAGTTCACCTAAATATCTTTTAAACTACGCATTTCCCATTGAATAAAACGGTTTAGTTAGCTCTAAAACGTTGTAAACTAACGTATTACAACAGTTTCGTCAATGGGAACAGCGTAGAACTTATTATTACAACGGTTTCTTATAGTTCCCCATGAAACTTAGTGAAAACTAAGCCCCGTAATAAGAGTTCACCTAAATATCTTTTAAACTACGCATTTCCCATTGAATAAAACGGTTTAGTTAGCTCTAAAACGTTGTAAACTAACGTATTACAACAGTTTCGTCAATGGGAACAGCGTAGAACTTATTATTACAACGGTTTCTTATAGTTCCCCATGAAACTTAGTGAAAACTAAGCCCCGTAATAAGAGTTCACCTAAATATCTTTTAAACTACGCATTTCCCATTGAATAAAACGGTTTAGTTAGCTCTAAAACGTTGTAAACTAACGTATTACAACAGTTTCGTCAATGGGAACAGCGTAGAACTTATTATTACAACGGTTTCTTATAGTTCCCCATGAAACTTAGTGAAAACTAAGCCCCGTAATAAGAGTTCACCTAAATATCTTTTAAACTACGCATTTCCCATTGAATAAAACGGTTTAGTTAGCTCTAAAACGTTGTAAACTAACGTATTACAACAGTTTCGTCAATGGGAACAGCGTAGAACTTATTATTACAACGGTTTCTTATAGTTCCCCATGAAACTTAGTGAAAACTAAGCCCCGTAATAAGAGTTCACCTAAATATCTTTTAAACTACGCATTTCCCATTGAATAAAACGGTTTAGTTAGCTCTAAAACGTTGTAAACTAACGTATTACAACAGTTTCGTCAATGGGAACAGCGTAGAACTTATTATTACAACGGTTTCTTATAGTTCCCCATGAAACTTAGTGAAAACTAAGCCCCGTAATAAGAGTTCACCTAAATATCTTTTAAACTACGCATTTCCCATTGAATAAAACGGTTTAGTTAGCTCTAAAACGTTGTAAACTAACGTATTACAACAGTTTCGTCAATGGGAACAGCGTAGAACTTATTATTACAACGGTTTCTTATAGTTCCCCATGAAACTTAGTGAAAACTAAGCCCCGTAATAAGAGTTCACCTAAATATCTTTTAAACTACGCATTTCCCATTGAATAAAACGGTTTAGTTAGCTCTAAAACGTTGTAAACTAACGTATTACAACAGTTTCGTCAATGGGAACAGCGTAGAACTTATTATTACAACGGTTTCTTATAGTTCCCCATGAAACTTAGTGAAAACTAAGCCCCGTAATAAGAGTTCACCTAAATATCTTTTAAACTACGCATTTCCCATTGAATAAAACGGTTTAGTTAGCTCTAAAACGTTGTAAACTAACGTATTACAACAGTTTCGTCAATGGGAACAGCGTAGAACTTATTATTACAACGGTTTCTTATAGTTCCCCATGAAACTTAGTGAAAACTAAGCCCCGTAATAAGAGTTCACCTAAATATCTTTTAAACTACGCATTTCCCATTGAATAAAACGGTTTAGTTAGCTCTAAAACGTTGTAAACTAACGTATTACAACAGTTTCGTCAATGGGAACAGCGTAGAACTTATTATTACAACGGTTTCTTATAGTTCCCCATGAAACTTAGTGAAAACTAAGCCCCGTAATAAGAGTTCACCTAAATATCTTTTAAACTACGCATTTCCCATTGAATAAAACGGTTTAGTTAGCTCTAAAACGTTGTAAACTAACGTATTACAACAGTTTCGTCAATGGGAACAGCGTAGAACTTATTATTACAACGGTTTCTTATAGTTCCCCATGAAACTTAGTGAAAACTAAGCCCCGTAATAAGAGTTCACCTAAATATCTTTTAAACTACGCATTTCCCATTGAATAAAACGGTTTAGTTAGCTCTAAAACGTTGTAAACTAACGTATTACAACAGTTTCGTCAATGGGAACAGCGTAGAACTTATTATTACAACGGTTTCTTATAGTTCCCCATGAAACTTAGTGAAAACTAAGCCCCGTAATAAGAGTTCACCTAAATATCTTTTAAACTACGCATTTCCCATTGAATAAAACGGTTTAGTTAGCTCTAAAACGTTGTAAACTAACGTATTACAACAGTTTCGTCAATGGGAACAGCGTAGAACTTATTATTACAACGGTTTCTTATAGTTCCCCATGAAACTTAGTGAAAACTAAGCCCCGTAATAAGAGTTCACCTAAATATCTTTTAAACTACGCATTTCCCATTGAATAAAACGGTTTAGTTAGCTCTAAAACGTTGTAAACTAACGTATTACAACAGTTTCGTCAATGGGAACAGCGTAGAACTTATTATTACAACGGTTTCTTATAGTTCCCCATGAAACTTAGTGAAAACTAAGCCCCGTAATAAGAGTTCACCTAAATATCTTTTAAACTACGCATTTCCCATTGAATAAAACGGTTTAGTTAGCTCTAAAACGTTGTAAACTAACGTATTACAACAGTTTCGTCAATGGGAACAGCGTAGAACTTATTATTACAACGGTTTCTTATAGTTCCCCATGAAACTTAGTGAAAACTAAGCCCCGTAATAAGAGTTCACCTAAATATCTTTTAAACTACGCATTTCCCATTGAATAAAACGGTTTAGTTAGCTCTAAAACGTTGTAAACTAACGTATTACAACAGTTTCGTCAATGGGAACAGCGTAGAACTTATTATTACAACGGTTTCTTATAGTTCCCCATGAAACTTAGTGAAAACTAAGCCCCGTAATAAGAGTTCACCTAAATATCTTTTAAACTACGCATTTCCCATTGAATAAAACGGTTTAGTTAGCTCTAAAACGTTGTAAACTAACGTATTACAACAGTTTCGTCAATGGGAACAGCGTAGAACTTATTATTACAACGGTTTCTTATAGTTCCCCATGAAACTTAGTGAAAACTAAGCCCCGTAATAAGAGTTCACCTAAATATCTTTTAAACTACGCATTTCCCATTGAATAAAACGGTTTAGTTAGCTCTAAAACGTTGTAAACTAACGTATTACAACAGTTTCGTCAATGGGAACAGCGTAGAACTTATTATTACAACGGTTTCTTATAGTTCCCCATGAAACTTAGTGAAAACTAAGCCCCGTAATAAGAGTTCACCTAAATATCTTTTAAACTACGCATTTCCCATTGAATAAAACGGTTTAGTTAGCTCTAAAACGTTGTAAACTAACGTATTACAACAGTTTCGTCAATGGGAACAGCGTAGAACTTATTATTACAACGGTTTCTTATAGTTCCCCATGAAACTTAGTGAAAACTAAGCCCCGTAATAAGAGTTCACCTAAATATCTTTTAAACTACGCATTTCCCATTGAATAAAACGGTTTAGTTAGCTCTAAAACGTTGTAAACTAACGTATTACAACAGTTTCGTCAATGGGAACAGCGTAGAACTTATTATTACAACGGTTTCTTATAGTTCCCCATGAAACTTAGTGAAAACTAAGCCCCGTAATAAGAGTTCACCTAAATATCTTTTAAACTACGCATTTCCCATTGAATAAAACGGTTTAGTTAGCTCTAAAACGTTGTAAACTAACGTATTACAACAGTTTCGTCAATGGGAACAGCGTAGAACTTATTATTACAACGGTTTCTTATAGTTCCCCATGAAACTTAGTGAAAACTAAGCCCCGTAATAAGAGTTCACCTAAATATCTTTTAAACTACGCATTTCCCATTGAATAAAACGGTTTAGTTAGCTCTAAAACGTTGTAAACTAACGTATTACAACAGTTTCGTCAATGGGAACAGCGTAGAACTTATTATTACAACGGTTTCTTATAGTTCCCCATGAAACTTAGTGAAAACTAAGCCCCGTAATAAGAGTTCACCTAAATATCTTTTAAACTACGCATTTCCCATTGAATAAAACGGTTTAGTTAGCTCTAAAACGTTGTAAACTAACGTATTACAACAGTTTCGTCAATGGGAACAGCGTAGAACTTATTATTACAACGGTTTCTTATAGTTCCCCATGAAACTTAGTGAAAACTAAGCCCCGTAATAAGAGTTCACCTAAATATCTTTTAAACTACGCATTTCCCATTGAATAAAACGGTTTAGTTAGCTCTAAAACGTTGTAAACTAACGTATTACAACAGTTTCGTCAATGGGAACAGCGTAGAACTTATTATTACAACGGTTTCTTATAGTTCCCCATGAAACTTAGTGAAAACTAAGCCCCGTAATAAGAGTTCACCTAAATATCTTTTAAACTACGCATTTCCCATTGAATAAAACGGTTTAGTTAGCTCTAAAACGTTGTAAACTAACGTATTACAACAGTTTCGTCAATGGGAACAGCGTAGAACTTATTATTACAACGGTTTCTTATAGTTCCCCATGAAACTTAGTGAAAACTAAGCCCCGTAATAAGAGTTCACCTAAATATCTTTTAAACTACGCATTTCCCATTGAATAAAACGGTTTAGTTAGCTCTAAAACGTTGTAAACTAACGTATTACAACAGTTTCGTCAATGGGAACAGCGTAGAACTTATTATTACAACGGTTTCTTATAGTTCCCCATGAAACTTAGTGAAAACTAAGCCCCGTAATAAGAGTTCACCTAAATATCTTTTAAACTACGCATTTCCCATTGAATAAAACGGTTTAGTTAGCTCTAAAACGTTGTAAACTAACGTATTACAACAGTTTCGTCAATGGGAACAGCGTAGAACTTATTATTACAACGGTTTCTTATAGTTCCCCATGAAACTTAGTGAAAACTAAGCCCCGTAATAAGAGTTCACCTAAATATCTTTTAAACTACGCATTTCCCATTGAATAAAACGGTTTAGTTAGCTCTAAAACGTTGTAAACTAACGTATTACAACAGTTTCGTCAATGGGAACAGCGTAGAACTTATTATTACAACGGTTTCTTATAGTTCCCCATGAAACTTAGTGAAAACTAAGCCCCGTAATAAGAGTTCACCTAAATATCTTTTAAACTACGCATTTCCCATTGAATAAAACGGTTTAGTTAGCTCTAAAACGTTGTAAACTAACGTATTACAACAGTTTCGTCAATGGGAACAGCGTAGAACTTATTATTACAACGGTTTCTTATAGTTCCCCATGAAACTTAGTGAAAACTAAGCCCCGTAATAAGAGTTCACCTAAATATCTTTTAAACTACGCATTTCCCATTGAATAAAACGGTTTAGTTAGCTCTAAAACGTTGTAAACTAACGTATTACAACAGTTTCGTCAATGGGAACAGCGTAGAACTTATTATTACAACGGTTTCTTATAGTTCCCCATGAAACTTAGTGAAAACTAAGCCCCGTAATAAGAGTTCACCTAAATATCTTTTAAACTACGCATTTCCCATTGAATAAAACGGTTTAGTTAGCTCTAAAACGTTGTAAACTAACGTATTACAACAGTTTCGTCAATGGGAACAGCGTAGAACTTATTATTACAACGGTTTCTTATAGTTCCCCATGAAACTTAGTGAAAACTAAGCCCCGTAATAAGAGTTCACCTAAATATCTTTTAAACTACGCATTTCCCATTGAATAAAACGGTTTAGTTAGCTCTAAAACGTTGTAAACTAACGTATTACAACAGTTTCGTCAATGGGAACAGCGTAGAACTTATTATTACAACGGTTTCTTATAGTTCCCCATGAAACTTAGTGAAAACTAAGCCCCGTAATAAGAGTTCACCTAAATATCTTTTAAACTACGCATTTCCCATTGAATAAAACGGTTTAGTTAGCTCTAAAACGTTGTAAACTAACGTATTACAACAGTTTCGTCAATGGGAACAGCGTAGAACTTATTATTACAACGGTTTCTTATAGTTCCCCATGAAACTTAGTGAAAACTAAGCCCCGTAATAAGAGTTCACCTAAATATCTTTTAAACTACGCATTTCCCATTGAATAAAACGGTTTAGTTAGCTCTAAAACGTTGTAAACTAACGTATTACAACAGTTTCGTCAATGGGAACAGCGTAGAACTTATTATTACAACGGTTTCTTATAGTTCCCCATGAAACTTAGTGAAAACTAAGCCCCGTAATAAGAGTTCACCTAAATATCTTTTAAACTACGCATTTCCCATTGAATAAAACGGTTTAGTTAGCTCTAAAACGTTGTAAACTAACGTATTACAACAGTTTCGTCAATGGGAACAGCGTAGAACTTATTATTACAACGGTTTCTTATAGTTCCCCATGAAACTTAGTGAAAACTAAGCCCCGTAATAAGAGTTCACCTAAATATCTTTTAAACTACGCATTTCCCATTGAATAAAACGGTTTAGTTAGCTCTAAAACGTTGTAAACTAACGTATTACAACAGTTTCGTCAATGGGAACAGCGTAGAACTTATTATTACAACGGTTTCTTATAGTTCCCCATGAAACTTAGTGAAAACTAAGCCCCGTAATAAGAGTTCACCTAAATATCTTTTAAACTACGCATTTCCCATTGAATAAAACGGTTTAGTTAGCTCTAAAACGTTGTAAACTAACGTATTACAACAGTTTCGTCAATGGGAACAGCGTAGAACTTATTATTACAACGGTTTCTTATAGTTCCCCATGAAACTTAGTGAAAACTAAGCCCCGTAATAAGAGTTCACCTAAATATCTTTTAAACTACGCATTTCCCATTGAATAAAACGGTTTAGTTAGCTCTAAAACGTTGTAAACTAACGTATTACAACAGTTTCGTCAATGGGAACAGCGTAGAACTTATTATTACAACGGTTTCTTATAGTTCCCCATGAAACTTAGTGAAAACTAAGCCCCGTAATAAGAGTTCACCTAAATATCTTTTAAACTACGCATTTCCCATTGAATAAAACGGTTTAGTTAGCTCTAAAACGTTGTAAACTAACGTATTACAACAGTTTCGTCAATGGGAACAGCGTAGAACTTATTATTACAACGGTTTCTTATAGTTCCCCATGAAACTTAGTGAAAACTAAGCCCCGTAATAAGAGTTCACCTAAATATCTTTTAAACTACGCATTTCCCATTGAATAAAACGGTTTAGTTAGCTCTAAAACGTTGTAAACTAACGTATTACAACAGTTTCGTCAATGGGAACAGCGTAGAACTTATTATTACAACGGTTTCTTATAGTTCCCCATGAAACTTAGTGAAAACTAAGCCCCGTAATAAGAGTTCACCTAAATATCTTTTAAACTACGCATTTCCCATTGAATAAAACGGTTTAGTTAGCTCTAAAACGTTGTAAACTAACGTATTACAACAGTTTCGTCAATGGGAACAGCGTAGAACTTATTATTACAACGGTTTCTTATAGTTCCCCATGAAACTTAGTGAAAACTAAGCCCCGTAATAAGAGTTCACCTAAATATCTTTTAAACTACGCATTTCCCATTGAATAAAACGGTTTAGTTAGCTCTAAAACGTTGTAAACTAACGTATTACAACAGTTTCGTCAATGGGAACAGCGTAGAACTTATTATTACAACGGTTTCTTATAGTTCCCCATGAAACTTAGTGAAAACTAAGCCCCGTAATAAGAGTTCACCTAAATATCTTTTAAACTACGCATTTCCCATTGAATAAAACGGTTTAGTTAGCTCTAAAACGTTGTAAACTAACGTATTACAACAGTTTCGTCAATGGGAACAGCGTAGAACTTATTATTACAACGGTTTCTTATAGTTCCCCATGAAACTTAGTGAAAACTAAGCCCCGTAATAAGAGTTCACCTAAATATCTTTTAAACTACGCATTTCCCATTGAATAAAACGGTTTAGTTAGCTCTAAAACGTTGTAAACTAACGTATTACAACAGTTTCGTCAATGGGAACAGCGTAGAACTTATTATTACAACGGTTTCTTATAGTTCCCCATGAAACTTAGTGAAAACTAAGCCCCGTAATAAGAGTTCACCTAAATATCTTTTAAACTACGCATTTCCCATTGAATAAAACGGTTTAGTTAGCTCTAAAACGTTGTAAACTAACGTATTACAACAGTTTCGTCAATGGGAACAGCGTAGAACTTATTATTACAACGGTTTCTTATAGTTCCCCATGAAACTTAGTGAAAACTAAGCCCCGTAATAAGAGTTCACCTAAATATCTTTTAAACTACGCATTTCCCATTGAATAAAACGGTTTAGTTAGCTCTAAAACGTTGTAAACTAACGTATTACAACAGTTTCGTCAATGGGAACAGCGTAGAACTTATTATTACAACGGTTTCTTATAGTTCCCCATGAAACTTAGTGAAAACTAAGCCCCGTAATAAGAGTTCACCTAAATATCTTTTAAACTACGCATTTCCCATTGAATAAAACGGTTTAGTTAGCTCTAAAACGTTGTAAACTAACGTATTACAACAGTTTCGTCAATGGGAACAGCGTAGAACTTATTATTACAACGGTTTCTTATAGTTCCCCATGAAACTTAGTGAAAACTAAGCCCCGTAATAAGAGTTCACCTAAATATCTTTTAAACTACGCATTTCCCATTGAATAAAACGGTTTAGTTAGCTCTAAAACGTTGTAAACTAACGTATTACAACAGTTTCGTCAATGGGAACAGCGTAGAACTTATTATTACAACGGTTTCTTATAGTTCCCCATGAAACTTAGTGAAAACTAAGCCCCGTAATAAGAGTTCACCTAAATATCTTTTAAACTACGCATTTCCCATTGAATAAAACGGTTTAGTTAGCTCTATAACGTTGTAAACTAACGTATTACAACAGTTTCGTCAATGGGAACAGCGTAGAACTTATTATTACAACGGTTTCTTATAGTTCCCCATGAAACTTAGTGAAAACTAAGCCCCGTAATAAGAGTTCACCTAAATATCTTTTAAACTACGCATTTCCCATTGAATAAAACGGTTTAGTTAGCTCTAAAACGTTGTAAACTAACGTATTACAACAGTTTCGTCAATGGGAACAGCGTAGAACTTATTATTACAACGGTTTCTTATAGTTCCCCATGAAACTTAGTGAAAACTAAGCCCCGTAATAAGAGTTCACCTAAATATCTTTTAAACTACGCATTTCCCATTGAATAAAACGGTTTAGTTAGCTCTAAAACGTTGTAAACTAACGTATTACAACAGTTTCGTCAATGGGAACAGCGTAGAACTTATTATTACAACGGTTTCTTATAGTTCCCCATGAAACTTAGTGAAAACTAAGCCCCGTAATAAGAGTTCACCTAAATATCTTTTAAACTACGCATTTCCCATTGAATAAAACGGTTTAGTTAGCTCTAAAACGTTGTAAACTAACGTATTACAACAGTTTCGTCAATGGGAACAGCGTAGAACTTATTATTACAACGGTTTCTTATAGTTCCCCATGAAACTTAGTGAAAACTAAGCCCCGTAATAAGAGTTCACCTAAATATCTTTTAAACTACGCATTTCCCATTGAATAAAACGGTTTAGTTAGCTCTAAAACGTTGTAAACTAACGTATTACAACAGTTTCGTCAATGGGAACAGCGTAGAACTTATTATTACAACGGTTTCTTATAGTTCCCCATGAAACTTAGTGAAAACTAAGCCCCGTAATAAGAGTTCACCTAAATATCTTTTAAACTACGCATTTCCCATTGAATAAAACGGTTTAGTTAGCTCTAAAACGTTGTAAACTAACGTATTACAACAGTTTCGTCAATGGGAACAGCGTAGAACTTATTATTACAACGGTTTCTTATAGTTCCCCATGAAACTTAGTGAAAACTAAGCCCCGTAATAAGAGTTCACCTAAATATCTTTTAAACTACGCATTTCCCATTGAATAAAACGGTTTAGTTAGCTCTAAAACGTTGTAAACTAACGTATTACAACAGTTTCGTCAATGGGAACAGCGTAGAACTTATTATTACAACGGTTTCTTATAGTTCCCCATGAAACTTAGTGAAAACTAAGCCCCGTAATAAGAGTTCACCTAAATATCTTTTAAACTACGCATTTCCCATTGAATAAAACGGTTTAGTTAGCTCTAAAACGTTGTAAACTAACGTATTACAACAGTTTCGTCAATGGGAACAGCGTAGAACTTATTATTACAACGGTTTCTTATAGTTCCCCATGAAACTTAGTGAAAACTAAGCCCCGTAATAAGAGTTCACCTAAATATCTTTTAAACTACGCATTTCCCATTGAATAAAACGGTTTAGTTAGCTCTAAAACGTTGTAAACTAACGTATTACAACAGTTTCGTCAATGGGAACAGCGTAGAACTTATTATTACAACGGTTTCTTATAGTTCCCCATGAAACTTAGTGAAAACTAAGCCCCGTAATAAGAGTTCACCTAAATATCTTTTAAACTACGCATTTCCCATTGAATAAAACGGTTTAGTTAGCTCTAAAACGTTGTAAACTAACGTATTACAACAGTTTCGTCAATGGGAACAGCGTAGAACTTATTATTACAACGGTTTCTTATAGTTCCCCATGAAACTTAGTGAAAACTAAGCCCCGTAATAAGAGTTCACCTAAATATCTTTTAAACTACGCATTTCCCATTGAATAAAACGGTTTAGTTAGCTCTAAAACGTTGTAAACTAACGTATTACAACAGTTTCGTCAATGGGAACAGCGTAGAACTTATTATTACAACGGTTTCTTATAGTTCCCCATGAAACTTAGTGAAAACTAAGCCCCGTAATAAGAGTTCACCTAAATATCTTTTAAACTACGCATTTCCCATTGAATAAAACGGTTTAGTTAGCTCTAAAACGTTGTAAACTAACGTATTACAACAGTTTCGTCAATGGGAACAGCGTAGAACTTATTATTACAACGGTTTCTTATAGTTCCCCATGAAACTTAGTGAAAACTAAGCCCCGTAATAAGAGTTCACCTAAATATCTTTTAAACTACGCATTTCCCATTGAATAAAACGGTTTAGTTAGCTCTAAAACGTTGTAAACTAACGTATTACAACAGTTTCGTCAATGGGAACAGCGTAGAACTTATTATTACAACGGTTTCTTATAGTTCCCCATGAAACTTAGTGAAAACTAAGCCCCGTAATAAGAGTTCACCTAAATATCTTTTAAACTACGCATTTCCCATTGAATAAAACGGTTTAGTTAGCTCTAAAACGTTGTAAACTAACGTATTACAACAGTTTCGTCAATGGGAACAGCGTAGAACTTATTATTACAACGGTTTCTTATAGTTCCCCATGAAACTTAGTGAAAACTAAGCCCCGTAATAAGAGTTCACCTAAATATCTTTTAAACTACGCATTTCCCATTGAATAAAACGGTTTAGTTAGCTCTAAAACGTTGTAAACTAACGTATTACAACAGTTTCGTCAATGGGAACAGCGTAGAACTTATTATTACAACGGTTTCTTATAGTTCCCCATGAAACTTAGTGAAAACTAAGCCCCGTAATAAGAGTTCACCTAAATATCTTTTAAACTACGCATTTCCCATTGAATAAAACGGTTTAGTTAGCTCTAAAACGTTGTAAACTAACGTATTACAACAGTTTCGTCAATGGGAACAGCGTAGAACTTATTATTACAACGGTTTCTTATAGTTCCCCATGAAACTTAGTGAAAACTAAGCCCCGTAATAAGAGTTCACCTAAATATCTTTTAAACTACGCATTTCCCATTGAATAAAACGGTTTAGTTAGCTCTAAAACGTTGTAAACTAACGTATTACAACAGTTTCGTCAATGGGAACAGCGTAGAACTTATTATTACAACGGTTTCTTATAGTTCCCCATGAAACTTAGTGAAAACTAAGCCCCGTAATAAGAGTTCACCTAAATATCTTTTAAACTACGCATTTCCCATTGAATAAAACGGTTTAGTTAGCTCTAAAACGTTGTAAACTAACGTATTACAACAGTTTCGTCAATGGGAACAGCGTAGAACTTATTATTACAACGGTTTCTTATAGTTCCCCATGAAACTTAGTGAAAACTAAGCCCCGTAATAAGAGTTCACCTAAATATCTTTTAAACTACGCATTTCCCATTGAATAAAACGGTTTAGTTAGCTCTAAAACGTTGTAAACTAACGTATTACAACAGTTTCGTCAATGGGAACAGCGTAGAACTTATTATTACAACGGTTTCTTATAGTTCCCCATGAAACTTAGTGAAAACTAAGCCCCGTAATAAGAGTTCACCTAAATATCTTTTAAACTACGCATTTCCCATTGAATAAAACGGTTTAGTTAGCTCTAAAACGTTGTAAACTAACGTATTACAACAGTTTCGTCAATGGGAACAGCGTAGAACTTATTATTACAACGGTTTCTTATAGTTCCCCATGAAACTTAGTGAAAACTAAGCCCCGTAATAAGAGTTCACCTAAATATCTTTTAAACTACGCATTTCCCATTGAATAAAACGGTTTAGTTAGCTCTAAAACGTTGTAAACTAACGTATTACAACAGTTTCGTCAATGGGAACAGCGTAGAACTTATTATTACAACGGTTTCTTATAGTTCCCCATGAAACTTAGTGAAAACTAAGCCCCGTAATAAGAGTTCACCTAAATATCTTTTAAACTACGCATTTCCCATTGAATAAAACGGTTTAGTTAGCTCTAAAACGTTGTAAACTAACGTATTACAACAGTTTCGTCAATGGGAACAGCGTAGAACTTATTATTACAACGGTTTCTTATAGTTCCCCATGAAACTTAGTGAAAACTAAGCCCCGTAATAAGAGTTCACCTAAATATCTTTTAAACTACGCATTTCCCATTGAATAAAACGGTTTAGTTAGCTCTAAAACGTTGTAAACTAACGTATTACAACAGTTTCGTCAATGGGAACAGCGTAGAACTTATTATTACAACGGTTTCTTATAGTTCCCCATGAAACTTAGTGAAAACTAAGCCCCGTAATAAGAGTTCACCTAAATATCTTTTAAACTACGCATTTCCCATTGAATAAAACGGTTTAGTTAGCTCTAAAACGTTGTAAACTAACGTATTACAACAGTTTCGTCAATGGGAACAGCGTAGAACTTATTATTACAACGGTTTCTTATAGTTCCCCATGAAACTTAGTGAAAACTAAGCCCCGTAATAAGAGTTCACCTAAATATCTTTTAAACTACGCATTTCCCATTGAATAAAACGGTTTAGTTAGCTCTAAAACGTTGTAAACTAACGTATTACAACAGTTTCGTCAATGGGAACAGCGTAGAACTTATTATTACAACGGTTTCTTATAGTTCCCCATGAAACTTAGTGAAAACTAAGCCCCGTAATAAGAGTTCACCTAAATATCTTTTAAACTACGCATTTCCCATTGAATAAAACGGTTTAGTTAGCTCTAAAACGTTGTAAACTAACGTATTACAACAGTTTCGTCAATGGGAACAGCGTAGAACTTATTATTACAACGGTTTCTTATAGTTCCCCATGAAACTTAGTGAAAACTAAGCCCCGTAATAAGAGTTCACCTAAATATCTTTTAAACTACGCATTTCCCATTGAATAAAACGGTTTAGTTAGCTCTAAAACGTTGTAAACTAACGTATTACAACAGTTTCGTCAATGGGAACAGCGTAGAACTTATTATTACAACGGTTTCTTATAGTTCCCCATGAAACTTAGTGAAAACTAAGCCCCGTAATAAGAGTTCACCTAAATATCTTTTAAACTACGCATTTCCCATTGAATAAAACGGTTTAGTTAGCTCTAAAACGTTGTAAACTAACGTATTACAACAGTTTCGTCAATGGGAACAGCGTAGAACTTATTATTACAACGGTTTCTTATAGTTCCCCATGAAACTTAGTGAAAACTAAGCCCCGTAATAAGAGTTCACCTAAATATCTTTTAAACTACGCATTTCCCATTGAATAAAACGGTTTAGTTAGCTCTAAAACGTTGTAAACTAACGTATTACAACAGTTTCGTCAATGGGAACAGCGTAGAACTTATTATTACAACGGTTTCTTATAGTTCCCCATGAAACTTAGTGAAAACTAAGCCCCGTAATAAGAGTTCACCTAAATATCTTTTAAACTACGCATTTCCCATTGAATAAAACGGTTTAGTTAGCTCTAAAACGTTGTAAACTAACGTATTACAACAGTTTCGTCAATGGGAACAGCGTAGAACTTATTATTACAACGGTTTCTTATAGTTCCCCATGAAACTTAGTGAAAACTAAGCCCCGTAATAAGAGTTCACCTAAATATCTTTTAAACTACGCATTTCCCATTGAATAAAACGGTTTAGTTAGCTCTAAAACGTTGTAAACTAACGTATTACAACAGTTTCGTCAATGGGAACAGCGTAGAACTTATTATTACAACGGTTTCTTATAGTTCCCCATGAAACTTAGTGAAAACTAAGCCCCGTAATAAGAGTTCACCTAAATATCTTTTAAACTACGCATTTCCCATTGAATAAAACGGTTTAGTTAGCTCTAAAACGTTGTAAACTAACGTATTACAACAGTTTCGTCAATGGGAACAGCGTAGAACTTATTATTACAACGGTTTCTTATAGTTCCCCATGAAACTTAGTGAAAACTAAGCCCCGTAATAAGAGTTCACCTAAATATCTTTTAAACTACGCATTTCCCATTGAATAAAACGGTTTAGTTAGCTCTAAAACGTTGTAAACTAACGTATTACAACAGTTTCGTCAATGGGAACAGCGTAGAACTTATTATTACAACGGTTTCTTATAGTTCCCCATGAAACTTAGTGAAAACTAAGCCCCGTAATAAGAGTTCACCTAAATATCTTTTAAACTACGCATTTCCCATTGAATAAAACGGTTTAGTTAGCTCTAAAACGTTGTAAACTAACGTATTACAACAGTTTCGTCAATGGGAACAGCGTAGAACTTATTATTACAACGGTTTCTTATAGTTCCCCATGAAACTTAGTGAAAACTAAGCCCCGTAATAAGAGTTCACCTAAATATCTTTTAAACTACGCATTTCCCATTGAATAAAACGGTTTAGTTAGCTCTAAAACGTTGTAAACTAACGTATTACAACAGTTTCGTCAATGGGAACAGCGTAGAACTTATTATTACAACGGTTTCTTATAGTTCCCCATGAAACTTAGTGAAAACTAAGCCCCGTAATAAGAGTTCACCTAAATATCTTTTAAACTACGCATTTCCCATTGAATAAAACGGTTTAGTTAGCTCTAAAACGTTGTAAACTAACGTATTACAACAGTTTCGTCAATGGGAACAGCGTAGAACTTATTATTACAACGGTTTCTTATAGTTCCCCATGAAACTTAGTGAAAACTAAGCCCCGTAATAAGAGTTCACCTAAATATCTTTTAAACTACGCATTTCCCATTGAATAAAACGGTTTAGTTAGCTCTAAAACGTTGTAAACTAACGTATTACAACAGTTTCGTCAATGGGAACAGCGTAGAACTTATTATTACAACGGTTTCTTATAGTTCCCCATGAAACTTAGTGAAAACTAAGCCCCGTAATAAGAGTTCACCTAAATATCTTTTAAACTACGCATTTCCCATTGAATAAAACGGTTTAGTTAGCTCTAAAACGTTGTAAACTAACGTATTACAACAGTTTCGTCAATGGGAACAGCGTAGAACTTATTATTACAACGGTTTCTTATAGTTCCCCATGAAACTTAGTGAAAACTAAGCCCCGTAATAAGAGTTCACCTAAATATCTTTTAAACTACGCATTTCCCATTGAATAAAACGGTTTAGTTAGCTCTAAAACGTTGTAAACTAACGTATTACAACAGTTTCGTCAATGGGAACAGCGTAGAACTTATTATTACAACGGTTTCTTATAGTTCCCCATGAAACTTAGTGAAAACTAAGCCCCGTAATAAGAGTTCACCTAAATATCTTTTAAACTACGCATTTCCCATTGAATAAAACGGTTTAGTTAGCTCTAAAACGTTGTAAACTAACGTATTACAACAGTTTCGTCAATGGGAACAGCGTAGAACTTATTATTACAACGGTTTCTTATAGTTCCCCATGAAACTTAGTGAAAACTAAGCCCCGTAATAAGAGTTCACCTAAATATCTTTTAAACTACGCATTTCCCATTGAATAAAACGGTTTAGTTAGCTCTAAAACGTTGTAAACTAACGTATTACAACAGTTTCGTCAATGGGAACAGCGTAGAACTTATTATTACAACGGTTTCTTATAGTTCCCCATGAAACTTAGTGAAAACTAAGCCCCGTAATAAGAGTTCACCTAAATATCTTTTAAACTACGCATTTCCCATTGAATAAAACGGTTTAGTTAGCTCTAAAACGTTGTAAACTAACGTATTACAACAGTTTCGTCAATGGGAACAGCGTAGAACTTATTATTACAACGGTTTCTTATAGTTCCCCATGAAACTTAGTGAAAACTAAGCCCCGTAATAAGAGTTCACCTAAATATCTTTTAAACTACGCATTTCCCATTGAATAAAACGGTTTAGTTAGCTCTAAAACGTTGTAAACTAACGTATTACAACAGTTTCGTCAATGGGAACAGCGTAGAACTTATTATTACAACGGTTTCTTATAGTTCCCCATGAAACTTAGTGAAAACTAAGCCCCGTAATAAGAGTTCACCTAAATATCTTTTAAACTACGCATTTCCCATTGAATAAAACGGTTTAGTTAGCTCTAAAACGTTGTAAACTAACGTATTACAACAGTTTCGTCAATGGGAACAGCGTAGAACTTATTATTACAACGGTTTCTTATAGTTCCCCATGAAACTTAGTGAAAACTAAGCCCCGTAATAAGAGTTCACCTAAATATCTTTTAAACTACGCATTTCCCATTGAATAAAACGGTTTAGTTAGCTCTAAAACGTTGTAAACTAACGTATTACAACAGTTTCGTCAATGGGAACAGCGTAGAACTTATTATTACAACGGTTTCTTATAGTTCCCCATGAAACTTAGTGAAAACTAAGCCCCGTAATAAGAGTTCACCTAAATATCTTTTAAACTACGCATTTCCCATTGAATAAAACGGTTTAGTTAGCTCTAAAACGTTGTAAACTAACGTATTACAACAGTTTCGTCAATGGGAACAGCGTAGAACTTATTATTACAACGGTTTCTTATAGTTCCCCATGAAACTTAGTGAAAACTAAGCCCCGTAATAAGAGTTCACCTAAATATCTTTTAAACTACGCATTTCCCATTGAATAAAACGGTTTAGTTAGCTCTAAAACGTTGTAAACTAACGTATTACAACAGTTTCGTCAATGGGAACAGCGTAGAACTTATTATTACAACGGTTTCTTATAGTTCCCCATGAAACTTAGTGAAAACTAAGCCCCGTAATAAGAGTTCACCTAAATATCTTTTAAACTACGCATTTCCCATTGAATAAAACGGTTTAGTTAGCTCTAAAACGTTGTAAACTAACGTATTACAACAGTTTCGTCAATGGGAACAGCGTAGAACTTATTATTACAACGGTTTCTTATAGTTCCCCATGAAACTTAGTGAAAACTAAGCCCCGTAATAAGAGTTCACCTAAATATCTTTTAAACTACGCATTTCCCATTGAATAAAACGGTTTAGTTAGCTCTAAAACGTTGTAAACTAACGTATTACAACAGTTTCGTCAATGGGAACAGCGTAGAACTTATTATTACAACGGTTTCTTATAGTTCCCCATGAAACTTAGTGAAAACTAAGCCCCGTAATAAGAGTTCACCTAAATATCTTTTAAACTACGCATTTCCCATTGAATAAAACGGTTTAGTTAGCTCTAAAACGTTGTAAACTAACGTATTACAACAGTTTCGTCAATGGGAACAGCGTAGAACTTATTATTACAACGGTTTCTTATAGTTCCCCATGAAACTTAGTGAAAACTAAGCCCCGTAATAAGAGTTCACCTAAATATCTTTTAAACTACGCATTTCCCATTGAATAAAACGGTTTAGTTAGCTCTAAAACGTTGTAAACTAACGTATTACAACAGTTTCGTCAATGGGAACAGCGTAGAACTTATTATTACAACGGTTTCTTATAGTTCCCCATGAAACTTAGTGAAAACTAAGCCCCGTAATAAGAGTTCACCTAAATATCTTTTAAACTACGCATTTCCCATTGAATAAAACGGTTTAGTTAGCTCTAAAACGTTGTAAACTAACGTATTACAACAGTTTCGTCAATGGGAACAGCGTAGAACTTATTATTACAACGGTTTCTTATAGTTCCCCATGAAACTTAGTGAAAACTAAGCCCCGTAATAAGAGTTCACCTATATATCTTTTAAACTACGCATTTCCCATTGAATAAAACGGTTTAGTTAGCTCTAAAACGTTGTAAACTAACGTATTACAACAGTTTCGTCAATGGGAACAGCGTAGAACTTATTATTACAACGGTTTCTTATAGTTCCCCATGAAACTTAGTGAAAACTAAGCCCCGTAATAAGAGTTCACCTAAATATCTTTTAAACTACGCATTTCCCATTGAATAAAACGGTTTAGTTAGCTCTAAAACGTTGTAAACTAACGTATTACAACAGTTTCGTCAATGGGAACAGCGTAGAACTTATTATTACAACGGTTTCTTATAGTTCCCCATGAAACTTAGTGAAAACTAAGCCCCGTAATAAGAGTTCACCTAAATATCTTTTAAACTACGCATTTCCCATTGAATAAAACGGTTTAGTTAGCTCTAAAACGTTGTAAACTAACGTATTACAACAGTTTCGTCAATGGGAACAGCGTAGAACTTATTATTACAACGGTTTCTTATAGTTCCCCATGAAACTTAGTGAAAACTAAGCCCCGTAATAAGAGTTCACCTAAATATCTTTTAAACTACGCATTTCCCATTGAATAAAACGGTTTAGTTAGCTCTAAAACGTTGTAAACTAACGTATTACAACAGTTTCGTCAATGGGAACAGCGTAGAACTTATTATTACAACGGTTTCTTATAGTTCCCCATGAAACTTAGTGAAAACTAAGCCCCGTAATAAGAGTTCACCTAAATATCTTTTAAACTACGCATTTCCCATTGAATAAAACGGTTTAGTTAGCTCTAAAACGTTGTAAACTAACGTATTACAACAGTTTCGTCAATGGGAACAGCGTAGAACTTATTATTACAACGGTTTCTTATAGTTCCCCATGAAACTTAGTGAAAACTAAGCCCCGTAATAAGAGTTCACCTAAATATCTTTTAAACTACGCATTTCCCATTGAATAAAACGGTTTAGTTAGCTCTAAAACGTTGTAAACTAACGTATTACAACAGTTTCGTCAATGGGAACAGCGTAGAACTTATTATTACAACGGTTTCTTATAGTTCCCCATGAAACTTAGTGAAAACTAAGCCCCGTAATAAGAGTTCACCTAAATATCTTTTAAACTACGCATTTCCCATTGAATAAAACGGTTTAGTTAGCTCTAAAACGTTGTAAACTAACGTATTACAACAGTTTCGTCAATGGGAACAGCGTAGAACTTATTATTACAACGGTTTCTTATAGTTCCCCATGAAACTTAGTGAAAACTAAGCCCCGTAATAAGAGTTCACCTAAATATCTTTTAAACTACGCATTTCCCATTGAATAAAACGGTTTAGTTAGCTCTAAAACGTTGTAAACTAACGTATTACAACAGTTTCGTCAATGGGAACAGCGTAGAACTTATTATTACAACGGTTTCTTATAGTTCCCCATGAAACTTAGTGAAAACTAAGCCCCGTAATAAGAGTTCACCTAAATATCTTTTAAACTACGCATTTCCCATTGAATAAAACGGTTTAGTTAGCTCTAAAACGTTGTAAACTAACGTATTACAACAGTTTCGTCAATGGGAACAGCGTAGAACTTATTATTACAACGGTTTCTTATAGTTCCCCATGAAACTTAGTGAAAACTAAGCCCCGTAATAAGAGTTCACCTAAATATCTTTTAAACTACGCATTTCCCATTGAATAAAACGGTTTAGTTAGCTCTAAAACGTTGTAAACTAACGTATTACAACAGTTTCGTCAATGGGAACAGCGTAGAACTTATTATTACAACGGTTTCTTATAGTTCCCCATGAAACTTAGTGAAAACTAAGCCCCGTAATAAGAGTTCACCTAAATATCTTTTAAACTACGCATTTCCCATTGAATAAAACGGTTTAGTTAGCTCTAAAACGTTGTAAACTAACGTATTACAACAGTTTCGTCAATGGGAACAGCGTAGAACTTATTATTACAACGGTTTCTTATAGTTCCCCATGAAACTTAGTGAAAACTAAGCCCCGTAATAAGAGTTCACCTAAATATCTTTTAAACTACGCATTTCCCATTGAATAAAACGGTTTAGTTAGCTCTAAAACGTTGTAAACTAACGTATTACAACAGTTTCGTCAATGGGAACAGCGTAGAACTTATTATTACAACGGTTTCTTATAGTTCCCCATGAAACTTAGTGAAAACTAAGCCCCGTAATAAGAGTTCACCTAAATATCTTTTAAACTACGCATTTCCCATTGAATAAAACGGTTTAGTTAGCTCTAAAACGTTGTAAACTAACGTATTACAACAGTTTCGTCAATGGGAACAGCGTAGAACTTATTATTACAACGGTTTCTTATAGTTCCCCATGAAACTTAGTGAAAACTAAGCCCCGTAATAAGAGTTCACCTAAATATCTTTTAAACTACGCATTTCCCATTGAATAAAACGGTTTAGTTAGCTCTAAAACGTTGTAAACTAACGTATTACAACAGTTTCGTCAATGGGAACAGCGTAGAACTTATTATTACAACGGTTTCTTATAGTTCCCCATGAAACTTAGTGAAAACTAAGCCCCGTAATAAGAGTTCACCTAAATATCTTTTAAACTACGCATTTCCCATTGAATAAAACGGTTTAGTTAGCTCTAAAACGTTGTAAACTAACGTATTACAACAGTTTCGTCAATGGGAACAGCGTAGAACTTATTATTACAACGGTTTCTTATAGTTCCCCATGAAACTTAGTGAAAACTAAGCCCCGTAATAAGAGTTCACCTAAATATCTTTTAAACTACGCATTTCCCATTGAATAAAACGGTTTAGTTAGCTCTAAAACGTTGTAAACTAACGTATTACAACAGTTTCGTCAATGGGAACAGCGTAGAACTTATTATTACAACGGTTTCTTATAGTTCCCCATGAAACTTAGTGAAAACTAAGCCCCGTAATAAGAGTTCACCTAAATATCTTTTAAACTACGCATTTCCCATTGAATAAAACGGTTTAGTTAGCTCTAAAACGTTGTAAACTAACGTATTACAACAGTTTCGTCAATGGGAACAGCGTAGAACTTATTATTACAACGGTTTCTTATAGTTCCCCATGAAACTTAGTGAAAACTAAGCCCCGTAATAAGAGTTCACCTAAATATCTTTTAAACTACGCATTTCCCATTGAATAAAACGGTTTAGTTAGCTCTAAAACGTTGTAAACTAACGTATTACAACAGTTTCGTCAATGGGAACAGCGTAGAACTTATTATTACAACGGTTTCTTATAGTTCCCCATGAAACTTAGTGAAAACTAAGCCCCGTAATAAGAGTTCACCTAAATATCTTTTAAACTACGCATTTCCCATTGAATAAAACGGTTTAGTTAGCTCTAAAACGTTGTAAACTAACGTATTACAACAGTTTCGTCAATGGGAACAGCGTAGAACTTATTATTACAACGGTTTCTTATAGTTCCCCATGAAACTTAGTGAAAACTAAGCCCCGTAATAAGAGTTCACCTAAATATCTTTTAAACTACGCATTTCCCATTGAATAAAACGGTTTAGTTAGCTCTAAAACGTTGTAAACTAACGTATTACAACAGTTTCGTCAATGGGAACAGCGTAGAACTTATTATTACAACGGTTTCTTATAGTTCCCCATGAAACTTAGTGAAAACTAAGCCCCGTAATAAGAGTTCACCTAAATATCTTTTAAACTACGCATTTCCCATTGAATAAAACGGTTTAGTTAGCTCTAAAACGTTGTAAACTAACGTATTACAACAGTTTCGTCAATGGGAACAGCGTAGAACTTATTATTACAACGGTTTCTTATAGTTCCCCATGAAACTTAGTGAAAACTAAGCCCCGTAATAAGAGTTCACCTAAATATCTTTTAAACTACGCATTTCCCATTGAATAAAACGGTTTAGTTAGCTCTAAAACGTTGTAAACTAACGTATTACAACAGTTTCGTCAATGGGAACAGCGTAGAACTTATTATTACAACGGTTTCTTATAGTTCCCCATGAAACTTAGTGAAAACTAAGCCCCGTAATAAGAGTTCACCTAAATATCTTTTAAACTACGCATTTCCCATTGAATAAAACGGTTTAGTTAGCTCTAAAACGTTGTAAACTAACGTATTACAACAGTTTCGTCAATGGGAACAGCGTAGAACTTATTATTACAACGGTTTCTTATAGTTCCCCATGAAACTTAGTGAAAACTAAGCCCCGTAATAAGAGTTCACCTAAATATCTTTTAAACTACGCATTTCCCATTGAATAAAACGGTTTAGTTAGCTCTAAAACGTTGTAAACTAACGTATTACAACAGTTTCGTCAATGGGAACAGCGTAGAACTTATTATTACAACGGTTTCTTATAGTTCCCCATGAAACTTAGTGAAAACTAAGCCCCGTAATAAGAGTTCACCTAAATATCTTTTAAACTACGCATTTCCCATTGAATAAAACGGTTTAGTTAGCTCTAAAACGTTGTAAACTAACGTATTACAACAGTTTCGTCAATGGGAACAGCGTAGAACTTATTATTACAACGGTTTCTTATAGTTCCCCATGAAACTTAGTGAAAACTAAGCCCCGTAATAAGAGTTCACCTAAATATCTTTTAAACTACGCATTTCCCATTGAATAAAACGGTTTAGTTAGCTCTAAAACGTTGTAAACTAACGTATTACAACAGTTTCGTCAATGGGAACAGCGTAGAACTTATTATTACAACGGTTTCTTATAGTTCCCCATGAAACTTAGTGAAAACTAAGCCCCGTAATAAGAGTTCACCTAAATATCTTTTAAACTACGCATTTCCCATTGAATAAAACGGTTTAGTTAGCTCTAAAACGTTGTAAACTAACGTATTACAACAGTTTCGTCAATGGGAACAGCGTAGAACTTATTATTACAACGGTTTCTTATAGTTCCCCATGAAACTTAGTGAAAACTAAGCCCCGTAATAAGAGTTCACCTAAATATCTTTTAAACTACGCATTTCCCATTGAATAAAACGGTTTAGTTAGCTCTAAAACGTTGTAAACTAACGTATTACAACAGTTTCGTCAATGGGAACAGCGTAGAACTTATTATTACAACGGTTTCTTATAGTTCCCCATGAAACTTAGTGAAAACTAAGCCCCGTAATAAGAGTTCACCTAAATATCTTTTAAACTACGCATTTCCCATTGAATAAAACGGTTTAGTTAGCTCTAAAACGTTGTAAACTAACGTATTACAACAGTTTCGTCAATGGGAACAGCGTAGAACTTATTATTACAACGGTTTCTTATAGTTCCCCATGAAACTTAGTGAAAACTAAGCCCCGTAATAAGAGTTCACCTAAATATCTTTTAAACTACGCATTTCCCATTGAATAAAACGGTTTAGTTAGCTCTAAAACGTTGTAAACTAACGTATTACAACAGTTTCGTCAATGGGAACAGCGTAGAACTTATTATTACAACGGTTTCTTATAGTTCCCCATGAAACTTAGTGAAAACTAAGCCCCGTAATAAGAGTTCACCTAAATATCTTTTAAACTACGCATTTCCCATTGAATAAAACGGTTTAGTTAGCTCTAAAACGTTGTAAACTAACGTATTACAACAGTTTCGTCAATGGGAACAGCGTAGAACTTATTATTACAACGGTTTCTTATAGTTCCCCATGAAACTTAGTGAAAACTAAGCCCCGTAATAAGAGTTCACCTAAATATCTTTTAAACTACGCATTTCCCATTGAATAAAACGGTTTAGTTAGCTCTAAAACGTTGTAAACTAACGTATTACAACAGTTTCGTCAATGGGAACAGCGTAGAACTTATTATTACAACGGTTTCTTATAGTTCCCCATGAAACTTAGTGAAAACTAAGCCCCGTAATAAGAGTTCACCTAAATATCTTTTAAACTACGCATTTCCCATTGAATAAAACGGTTTAGTTAGCTCTAAAACGTTGTAAACTAACGTATTACAACAGTTTCGTCAATGGGAACAGCGTAGAACTTATTATTACAACGGTTTCTTATAGTTCCCCATGAAACTTAGTGAAAACTAAGCCCCGTAATAAGAGTTCACCTAAATATCTTTTAAACTACGCATTTCCCATTGAATAAAACGGTTTAGTTAGCTCTAAAACGTTGTAAACTAACGTATTACAACAGTTTCGTCAATGGGAACAGCGTAGAACTTATTATTACAACGGTTTCTTATAGTTCCCCATGAAACTTAGTGAAAACTAAGCCCCGTAATAAGAGTTCACCTAAATATCTTTTAAACTACGCATTTCCCATTGAATAAAACGGTTTAGTTAGCTCTAAAACGTTGTAAACTAACGTATTACAACAGTTTCGTCAATGGGAACAGCGTAGAACTTATTATTACAACGGTTTCTTATAGTTCCCCATGAAACTTAGTGAAAACTAAGCCCCGTAATAAGAGTTCACCTAAATATCTTTTAAACTACGCATTTCCCATTGAATAAAACGGTTTAGTTAGCTCTAAAACGTTGTAAACTAACGTATTACAACAGTTTCGTCAATGGGAACAGCGTAGAACTTATTATTACAACGGTTTCTTATAGTTCCCCATGAAACTTAGTGAAAACTAAGCCCCGTAATAAGAGTTCACCTAAATATCTTTTAAACTACGCATTTCCCATTGAATAAAACGGTTTAGTTAGCTCTAAAACGTTGTAAACTAACGTATTACAACAGTTTCGTCAATGGGAACAGCGTAGAACTTATTATTACAACGGTTTCTTATAGTTCCCCATGAAACTTAGTGAAAACTAAGCCCCGTAATAAGAGTTCACCTAAATATCTTTTAAACTACGCATTTCCCATTGAATAAAACGGTTTAGTTAGCTCTAAAACGTTGTAAACTAACGTATTACAACAGTTTCGTCAATGGGAACAGCGTAGAACTTATTATTACAACGGTTTCTTATAGTTCCCCATGAAACTTAGTGAAAACTAAGCCCCGTAATAAGAGTTCACCTAAATATCTTTTAAACTACGCATTTCCCATTGAATAAAACGGTTTAGTTAGCTCTAAAACGTTGTAAACTAACGTATTACAACAGTTTCGTCAATGGGAACAGCGTAGAACTTATTATTACAACGGTTTCTTATAGTTCCCCATGAAACTTAGTGAAAACTAAGCCCCGTAATAAGAGTTCACCTAAATATCTTTTAAACTACGCATTTCCCATTGAATAAAACGGTTTAGTTAGCTCTAAAACGTTGTAAACTAACGTATTACAACAGTTTCGTCAATGGGAACAGCGTAGAACTTATTATTACAACGGTTTCTTATAGTTCCCCATGAAACTTAGTGAAAACTAAGCCCCGTAATAAGAGTTCACCTAAATATCTTTTAAACTACGCATTTCCCATTGAATAAAACGGTTTAGTTAGCTCTAAAACGTTGTAAACTAACGTATTACAACAGTTTCGTCAATGGGAACAGCGTAGAACTTATTATTACAACGGTTTCTTATAGTTCCCCATGAAACTTAGTGAAAACTAAGCCCCGTAATAAGAGTTCACCTAAATATCTTTTAAACTACGCATTTCCCATTGAATAAAACGGTTTAGTTAGCTCTAAAACGTTGTAAACTAACGTATTACAACAGTTTCGTCAATGGGAACAGCGTAGAACTTATTATTACAACGGTTTCTTATAGTTCCCCATGAAACTTAGTGAAAACTAAGCCCCGTAATAAGAGTTCACCTAAATATCTTTTAAACTACGCATTTCCCATTGAATAAAACGGTTTAGTTAGCTCTAAAACGTTGTAAACTAACGTATTACAACAGTTTCGTCAATGGGAACAGCGTAGAACTTATTATTACAACGGTTTCTTATAGTTCCCCATGAAACTTAGTGAAAACTAAGCCCCGTAATAAGAGTTCACCTAAATATCTTTTAAACTACGCATTTCCCATTGAATAAAACGGTTTAGTTAGCTCTAAAACGTTGTAAACTAACGTATTACAACAGTTTCGTCAATGGGAACAGCGTAGAACTTATTATTACAACGGTTTCTTATAGTTCCCCATGAAACTTAGTGAAAACTAAGCCCCGTAATAAGAGTTCACCTAAATATCTTTTAAACTACGCATTTCCCATTGAATAAAACGGTTTAGTTAGCTCTAAAACGTTGTAAACTAACGTATTACAACAGTTTCGTCAATGGGAACAGCGTAGAACTTATTATTACAACGGTTTCTTATAGTTCCCCATGAAACTTAGTGAAAACTAAGCCCCGTAATAAGAGTTCACCTAAATATCTTTTAAACTACGCATTTCCCATTGAATAAAACGGTTTAGTTAGCTCTAAAACGTTGTAAACTAACGTATTACAACAGTTTCGTCAATGGGAACAGCGTAGAACTTATTATTACAACGGTTTCTTATAGTTCCCCATGAAACTTAGTGAAAACTAAGCCCCGTAATAAGAGTTCACCTAAATATCTTTTAAACTACGCATTTCCCATTGAATAAAACGGTTTAGTTAGCTCTAAAACGTTGTAAACTAACGTATTACAACAGTTTCGTCAATGGGAACAGCGTAGAACTTATTATTACAACGGTTTCTTATAGTTCCCCATGAAACTTAGTGAAAACTAAGCCCCGTAATAAGAGTTCACCTAAATATCTTTTAAACTACGCATTTCCCATTGAATAAAACGGTTTAGTTAGCTCTAAAACGTTGTAAACTAACGTATTACAACAGTTTCGTCAATGGGAACAGCGTAGAACTTATTATTACAACGGTTTCTTATAGTTCCCCATGAAACTTAGTGAAAACTAAGCCCCGTAATAAGAGTTCACCTAAATATCTTTTAAACTACGCATTTCCCATTGAATAAAACGGTTTAGTTAGCTCTAAAACGTTGTAAACTAACGTATTACAACAGTTTCGTCAATGGGAACAGCGTAGAACTTATTATTACAACGGTTTCTTATAGTTCCCCATGAAACTTAGTGAAAACTAAGCCCCGTAATAAGAGTTCACCTAAATATCTTTTAAACTACGCATTTCCCATTGAATAAAACGGTTTAGTTAGCTCTAAAACGTTGTAAACTAACGTATTACAACAGTTTCGTCAATGGGAACAGCGTAGAACTTATTATTACAACGGTTTCTTATAGTTCCCCATGAAACTTAGTGAAAACTAAGCCCCGTAATAAGAGTTCACCTAAATATCTTTTAAACTACGCATTTCCCATTGAATAAAACGGTTTAGTTAGCTCTAAAACGTTGTAAACTAACGTATTACAACAGTTTCGTCAATGGGAACAGCGTAGAACTTATTATTACAACGGTTTCTTATAGTTCCCCATGAAACTTAGTGAAAACTAAGCCCCGTAATAAGAGTTCACCTAAATATCTTTTAAACTACGCATTTCCCATTGAATAAAACGGTTTAGTTAGCTCTAAAACGTTGTAAACTAACGTATTACAACAGTTTCGTCAATGGGAACAGCGTAGAACTTATTATTACAACGGTTTCTTATAGTTCCCCATGAAACTTAGTGAAAACTAAGCCCCGTAATAAGAGTTCACCTAAATATCTTTTAAACTACGCATTTCCCATTGAATAAAACGGTTTAGTTAGCTCTAAAACGTTGTAAACTAACGTATTACAACAGTTTCGTCAATGGGAACAGCGTAGAACTTATTATTACAACGGTTTCTTATAGTTCCCCATGAAACTTAGTGAAAACTAAGCCCCGTAATAAGAGTTCACCTAAATATCTTTTAAACTACGCATTTCCCATTGAATAAAACGGTTTAGTTAGCTCTAAAACGTTGTAAACTAACGTATTACAACAGTTTCGTCAATGGGAACAGCGTAGAACTTATTATTACAACGGTTTCTTATAGTTCCCCATGAAACTTAGTGAAAACTAAGCCCCGTAATAAGAGTTCACCTAAATATCTTTTAAACTACTGCATTTCCCATTGAATAAAACGGTTTAGTTAGCTCTAAAACGTTGTAAACTAACGTATTACAACAGTTTCGTCAATGGGAACAGCGTAGAACTTATTATTACAACGGTTTCTTATAGTTCCCCATGAAACTTAGTGAAAACTAAGCCCCGTAATAAGAGTTCACCTAAATATCTTTTAAACTACGCATTTCCCATTGAATAAAACGGTTTAGTTAGCTCTAAAACGTTGTAAACTAACGTATTACAACAGTTTCGTCAATGGGAACAGCGTAGAACTTATTATTACAACGGTTTCTTATAGTTCCCCATGAAACTTAGTGAAAACTAAGCCCCGTAATAAGAGTTCACCTAAATATCTTTTAAACTACGCATTTCCCATTGAATAAAACGGTTTAGTTAGCTCTAAAACGTTGTAAACTAACGTATTACAACAGTTTCGTCAATGGGAACAGCGTAGAACTTATTATTACAACGGTTTCTTATAGTTCCCCATGAAACTTAGTGAAAACTAAGCCCCGTAATAAGAGTTCACCTAAATATCTTTTAAACTACGCATTTCCCATTGAATAAAACGGTTTAGTTAGCTCTAAAACGTTGTAAACTAACGTATTACAACAGTTTCGTCAATGGGAACAGCGTAGAACTTATTATTACAACGGTTTCTTATAGTTCCCCATGAAACTTAGTGAAAACTAAGCCCCGTAATAAGAGTTCACCTAAATATCTTTTAAACTACGCATTTCCCATTGAATAAAACGGTTTAGTTAGCTCTAAAACGTTGTAAACTAACGTATTACAACAGTTTCGTCAATGGGAACAGCGTAGAACTTATTATTACAACGGTTTCTTATAGTTCCCCATGAAACTTAGTGAAAACTAAGCCCCGTAATAAGAGTTCACCTAAATATCTTTTAAACTACGCATTTCCCATTGAATAAAACGGTTTAGTTAGCTCTAAAACGTTGTAAACTAACGTATTACAACAGTTTCGTCAATGGGAACAGCGTAGAACTTATTATTACAACGGTTTCTTATAGTTCCCCATGAAACTTAGTGAAAACTAAGCCCCGTAATAAGAGTTCACCTAAATATCTTTTAAACTACGCATTTCCCATTGAATAAAACGGTTTAGTTAGCTCTAAAACGTTGTAAACTAACGTATTACAACAGTTTCGTCAATGGGAACAGCGTAGAACTTATTATTACAACGGTTTCTTATAGTTCCCCATGAAACTTAGTGAAAACTAAGCCCCGTAATAAGAGTTCACCTAAATATCTTTTAAACTACGCATTTCCCATTGAATAAAACGGTTTAGTTAGCTCTAAAACGTTGTAAACTAACGTATTACAACAGTTTCGTCAATGGGAACAGCGTAGAACTTATTATTACAACGGTTTCTTATAGTTCCCCATGAAACTTAGTGAAAACTAAGCCCCGTAATAAGAGTTCACCTAAATATCTTTTAAACTACGCATTTCCCATTGAATAAAACGGTTTAGTTAGCTCTAAAACGTTGTAAACTAACGTATTACAACAGTTTCGTCAATGGGAACAGCGTAGAACTTATTATTACAACGGTTTCTTATAGTTCCCCATGAAACTTAGTGAAAACTAAGCCCCGTAATAAGAGTTCACCTAAATATCTTTTAAACTACGCATTTCCCATTGAATAAAACGGTTTAGTTAGCTCTAAAACGTTGTAAACTAACGTATTACAACAGTTTCGTCAATGGGAACAGCGTAGAACTTATTATTACAACGGTTTCTTATAGTTCCCCATGAAACTTAGTGAAAACTAAGCCCCGTAATAAGAGTTCACCTAAATATCTTTTAAACTACGCATTTCCCATTGAATAAAACGGTTTAGTTAGCTCTAAAACGTTGTAAACTAACGTATTACAACAGTTTCGTCAATGGGAACAGCGTAGAACTTATTATTACAACGGTTTCTTATAGTTCCCCATGAAACTTAGTGAAAACTAAGCCCCGTAATAAGAGTTCACCTAAATATCTTTTAAACTACGCATTTCCCATTGAATAAAACGGTTTAGTTAGCTCTAAAACGTTGTAAACTAACGTATTACAACAGTTTCGTCAATGGGAACAGCGTAGAACTTATTATTACAACGGTTTCTTATAGTTCCCCATGAAACTTAGTGAAAACTAAGCCCCGTAATAAGAGTTCACCTAAATATCTTTTAAACTACGCATTTCCCATTGAATAAAACGGTTTAGTTAGCTCTAAAACGTTGTAAACTAACGTATTACAACAGTTTCGTCAATGGGAACAGCGTAGAACTTATTATTACAACGGTTTCTTATAGTTCCCCATGAAACTTAGTGAAAACTAAGCCCCGTAATAAGAGTTCACCTAAATATCTTTTAAACTACGCATTTCCCATTGAATAAAACGGTTTAGTTAGCTCTAAAACGTTGTAAACTAACGTATTACAACAGTTTCGTCAATGGGAACAGCGTAGAACTTATTATTACAACGGTTTCTTATAGTTCCCCATGAAACTTAGTGAAAACTAAGCCCCGTAATAAGAGTTCACCTAAATATCTTTTAAACTACGCATTTCCCATTGAATAAAACGGTTTAGTTAGCTCTAAAACGTTGTAAACTAACGTATTACAACAGTTTCGTCAATGGGAACAGCGTAGAACTTATTATTACAACGGTTTCTTATAGTTCCCCATGAAACTTAGTGAAAACTAAGCCCCGTAATAAGAGTTCACCTAAATATCTTTTAAACTACGCATTTCCCATTGAATAAAACGGTTTAGTTAGCTCTAAAACGTTGTAAACTAACGTATTACAACAGTTTCGTCAATGGGAACAGCGTAGAACTTATTATTACAACGGTTTCTTATAGTTCCCCATGAAACTTAGTGAAAACTAAGCCCCGTAATAAGAGTTCACCTAAATATCTTTTAAACTACGCATTTCCCATTGAATAAAACGGTTTAGTTAGCTCTAAAACGTTGTAAACTAACGTATTACAACAGTTTCGTCAATGGGAACAGCGTAGAACTTATTATTACAACGGTTTCTTATAGTTCCCCATGAAACTTAGTGAAAACTAAGCCCCGTAATAAGAGTTCACCTAAATATCTTTTAAACTACGCATTTCCCATTGAATAAAACGGTTTAGTTAGCTCTAAAACGTTGTAAACTAACGTATTACAACAGTTTCGTCAATGGGAACAGCGTAGAACTTATTATTACAACGGTTTCTTATAGTTCCCCATGAAACTTAGTGAAAACTAAGCCCCGTAATAAGAGTTCACCTAAATATCTTTTAAACTACGCATTTCCCATTGAATAAAACGGTTTAGTTAGCTCTAAAACGTTGTAAACTAACGTATTACAACAGTTTCGTCAATGGGAACAGCGTAGAACTTATTATTACAACGGTTTCTTATAGTTCCCCATGAAACTTAGTGAAAACTAAGCCCCGTAATAAGAGTTCACCTAAATATCTTTTAAACTACGCATTTCCCATTGAATAAAACGGTTTAGTTAGCTCTAAAACGTTGTAAACTAACGTATTACAACAGTTTCGTCAATGGGAACAGCGTAGAACTTATTATTACAACGGTTTCTTATAGTTCCCCATGAAACTTAGTGAAAACTAAGCCCCGTAATAAGAGTTCACCTAAATATCTTTTAAACTACGCATTTCCCATTGAATAAAACGGTTTAGTTAGCTCTAAAACGTTGTAAACTAACGTATTACAACAGTTTCGTCAATGGGAACAGCGTAGAACTTATTATTACAACGGTTTCTTATAGTTCCCCATGAAACTTAGTGAAAACTAAGCCCCGTAATAAGAGTTCACCTAAATATCTTTTAAACTACGCATTTCCCATTGAATAAAACGGTTTAGTTAGCTCTAAAACGTTGTAAACTAACGTATTACAACAGTTTCGTCAATGGGAACAGCGTAGAACTTATTATTACAACGGTTTCTTATAGTTCCCCATGAAACTTAGTGAAAACTAAGCCCCGTAATAAGAGTTCACCTAAATATCTTTTAAACTACGCATTTCCCATTGAATAAAACGGTTTAGTTAGCTCTAAAACGTTGTAAACTAACGTATTACAACAGTTTCGTCAATGGGAACAGCGTAGAACTTATTATTACAACGGTTTCTTATAGTTCCCCATGAAACTTAGTGAAAACTAAGCCCCGTAATAAGAGTTCACCTAAATATCTTTTAAACTACGCATTTCCCATTGAATAAAACGGTTTAGTTAGCTCTAAAACGTTGTAAACTAACGTATTACAACAGTTTCGTCAATGGGAACAGCGTAGAACTTATTATTACAACGGTTTCTTATAGTTCCCCATGAAACTTAGTGAAAACTAAGCCCCGTAATAAGAGTTCACCTAAATATCTTTTAAACTACGCATTTCCCATTGAATAAAACGGTTTAGTTAGCTCTAAAACGTTGTAAACTAACGTATTACAACAGTTTCGTCAATGGGAACAGCGTAGAACTTATTATTACAACGGTTTCTTATAGTTCCCCATGAAACTTAGTGAAAACTAAGCCCCGTAATAAGAGTTCACCTAAATATCTTTTAAACTACGCATTTCCCATTGAATAAAACGGTTTAGTTAGCTCTAAAACGTTGTAAACTAACGTATTACAACAGTTTCGTCAATGGGAACAGCGTAGAACTTATTATTACAACGGTTTCTTATAGTTCCCCATGAAACTTAGTGAAAACTAAGCCCCGTAATAAGAGTTCACCTAAATATCTTTTAAACTACGCATTTCCCATTGAATAAAACGGTTTAGTTAGCTCTAAAACGTTGTAAACTAACGTATTACAACAGTTTCGTCAATGGGAACAGCGTAGAACTTATTATTACAACGGTTTCTTATAGTTCCCCATGAAACTTAGTGAAAACTAAGCCCCGTAATAAGAGTTCACCTAAATATCTTTTAAACTACGCATTTCCCATTGAATAAAACGGTTTAGTTAGCTCTAAAACGTTGTAAACTAACGTATTACAACAGTTTCGTCAATGGGAACAGCGTAGAACTTATTATTACAACGGTTTCTTATAGTTCCCCATGAAACTTAGTGAAAACTAAGCCCCGTAATAAGAGTTCACCTAAATATCTTTTAAACTACGCATTTCCCATTGAATAAAACGGTTTAGTTAGCTCTAAAACGTTGTAAACTAACGTATTACAACAGTTTCGTCAATGGGAACAGCGTAGAACTTATTATTACAACGGTTTCTTATAGTTCCCCATGAAACTTAGTGAAAACTAAGCCCCGTAATAAGAGTTCACCTAAATATCTTTTAAACTACGCATTTCCCATTGAATAAAACGGTTTAGTTAGCTCTAAAACGTTGTAAACTAACGTATTACAACAGTTTCGTCAATGGGAACAGCGTAGAACTTATTATTACAACGGTTTCTTATAGTTCCCCATGAAACTTAGTGAAAACTAAGCCCCGTAATAAGAGTTCACCTAAATATCTTTTAAACTACGCATTTCCCATTGAATAAAACGGTTTAGTTAGCTCTAAAACGTTGTAAACTAACGTATTACAACAGTTTCGTCAATGGGAACAGCGTAGAACTTATTATTACAACGGTTTCTTATAGTTCCCCATGAAACTTAGTGAAAACTAAGCCCCGTAATAAGGAGTTCACCTAAATATCTTTTAAACTACGCATTTCCCATTGAATAAAACGGTTTAGTTAGCTCTAAAACGTTGTAAACTAACGTATTACAACAGTTTCGTCAATGGGAACAGCGTAGAACTTATTATTACAACGGTTTCTTATAGTTCCCCATGAAACTTAGTGAAAACTAAGCCCCGTAATAAGAGTTCACCTAAATATCTTTTAAACTACGCATTTCCCATTGAATAAAACGGTTTAGTTAGCTCTAAAACGTTGTAAACTAACGTATTACAACAGTTTCGTCAATGGGAACAGCGTAGAACTTATTATTACAACGGTTTCTTATAGTTCCCCATGAAACTTAGTGAAAACTAAGCCCCGTAATAAGAGTTCACCTAAATATCTTTTAAACTACGCATTTCCCATTGAATAAAACGGTTTAGTTAGCTCTAAAAGGTTGTAAACTAACGTATTACAACAGTTTCGTCAATGGGAACAGCGTAGAACTTATTATTACAACGGTTTCTTATAGTTCCCCATGAAACTTAGTGAAAACTAAGCCCCGTAATAAGAGTTCACCTAAATATCTTTTAAACTACGCATTTCCCATTGAATAAAACGGTTTAGTTAGCTCTAAAACGTTGTAAACTAACGTATTACAACAGTTTCGTCAATGGGAACAGCGTAGAACTTATTATTACAACGGTTTCTTATAGTTCCCCATGAAACTTAGTGAAAACTAAGCCCCGTAATAAGAGTTCACCTAAATATCTTTTAAACTACGCATTTCCCATTGAATAAAACGGTTTAGTTAGCTCTAAAACGTTGTAAACTAACGTATTACAACAGTTTCGTCAATGGGAACAGCGTAGAACTTATTATTACAACGGTTTCTTATAGTTCCCCATGAAACTTAGTGAAAACTAAGCCCCGTAATAAGAGTTCACCTAAATATCTTTTAAACTACGCATTTCCCATTGAATAAAACGGTTTAGTTAGCTCTAAAACGTTGTAAACTAACGTATTACAACAGTTTCGTCAATGGGAACAGCGTAGAACTTATTATTACAACGGTTTCTTATAGTTCCCCATGAAACTTAGTGAAAACTAAGCCCCGTAATAAGAGTTCACCTAAATATCTTTTAAACTACGCATTTCCCATTGAATAAAACGGTTTAGTTAGCTCTAAAACGTTGTAAACTAACGTATTACAACAGTTTCGTCAATGGGAACAGCGTAGAACTTATTATTACAACGGTTTCTTATAGTTCCCCATGAAACTTAGTGAAAACTAAGCCCCGTAATAAGAGTTCACCTAAATATCTTTTAAACTACGCATTTCCCATTGAATAAAACGGTTTAGTTAGCTCTAAAACGTTGTAAACTAACGTATTACAACAGTTTCGTCAATGGGAACAGCGTAGAACTTATTATTACAACGGTTTCTTATAGTTCCCCATGAAACTTAGTGAAAACTAAGCCCCGTAATAAGAGTTCACCTAAATATCTTTTAAACTACGCATTTCCCATTGAATAAAACGGTTTAGTTAGCTCTAAAACGTTGTAAACTAACGTATTACAACAGTTTCGTCAATGGGAACAGCGTAGAACTTATTATTACAACGGTTTCTTATAGTTCCCCATGAAACTTAGTGAAAACTAAGCCCCGTAATAAGAGTTCACCTAAATATCTTTTAAACTACGCATTTCCCATTGAATAAAACGGTTTAGTTAGCTCTAAAACGTTGTAAACTAACGTATTACAACAGTTTCGTCAATGGGAACAGCGTAGAACTTATTATTACAACGGTTTCTTATAGTTCCCCATGAAACTTAGTGAAAACTAAGCCCCGTAATAAGAGTTCACCTAAATATCTTTTAAACTACGCATTTCCCATTGAATAAAACGGTTTAGTTAGCTCTAAAACGTTGTAAACTAACGTATTACAACAGTTTCGTCAATGGGAACAGCGTAGAACTTATTATTACAACGGTTTCTTATAGTTCCCCATGAAACTTAGTGAAAACTAAGCCCCGTAATAAGAGTTCACCTAAATATCTTTTAAACTACGCATTTCCCATTGAATAAAACGGTTTAGTTAGCTCTAAAACGTTGTAAACTAACGTATTACAACAGTTTCGTCAATGGGAACAGCGTAGAACTTATTATTACAACGGTTTCTTATAGTTCCCCATGAAACTTAGTGAAAACTAAGCCCCGTAATAAGAGTTCACCTAAATATCTTTTAAACTACGCATTTCCCATTGAATAAAACGGTTTAGTTAGCTCTAAAACGTTGTAAACTAACGTATTACAACAGTTTCGTCAATGGGAACAGCGTAGAACTTATTATTACAACGGTTTCTTATAGTTCCCCATGAAACTTAGTGAAAACTAAGCCCCGTAATAAGAGTTCACCTAAATATCTTTTAAACTACGCATTTCCCATTGAATAAAACGGTTTAGTTAGCTCTAAAACGTTGTAAACTAACGTATTACAACAGTTTCGTCAATGGGAACAGCGTAGAACTTATTATTACAACGGTTTCTTATAGTTCCCCATGAAACTTAGTGAAAACTAAGCCCCGTAATAAGAGTTCACCTAAATATCTTTTAAACTACGCATTTCCCATTGAATAAAACGGTTTAGTTAGCTCTAAAACGTTGTAAACTAACGTATTACAACAGTTTCGTCAATGGGAACAGCGTAGAACTTATTATTACAACGGTTTCTTATAGTTCCCCATGAAACTTAGTGAAAACTAAGCCCCGTAATAAGAGTTCACCTAAATATCTTTTAAACTACGCATTTCCCATTGAATAAAACGGTTTAGTTAGCTCTAAAACGTTGTAAACTAACGTATTACAACAGTTTCGTCAATGGGAACAGCGTAGAACTTATTATTACAACGGTTTCTTATAGTTCCCCATGAAACTTAGTGAAAACTAAGCCCCGTAATAAGAGTTCACCTAAATATCTTTTAAACTACGCATTTCCCATTGAATAAAACGGTTTAGTTAGCTCTAAAACGTTGTAAACTAACGTATTACAACAGTTTCGTCAATGGGAACAGCGTAGAACTTATTATTACAACGGTTTCTTATAGTTCCCCATGAAACTTAGTGAAAACTAAGCCCCGTAATAAGAGTTCACCTAAATATCTTTTAAACTACGCATTTCCCATTGAATAAAACGGTTTAGTTAGCTCTAAAACGTTGTAAACTAACGTATTACAACAGTTTCGTCAATGGGAACAGCGTAGAACTTATTATTACAACGGTTTCTTATAGTTCCCCATGAAACTTAGTGAAAACTAAGCCCCGTAATAAGAGTTCACCTAAATATCTTTTAAACTACGCATTTCCCATTGAATAAAACGGTTTAGTTAGCTCTAAAACGTTGTAAACTAACGTATTACAACAGTTTCGTCAATGGGAACAGCGTAGAACTTATTATTACAACGGTTTCTTATAGTTCCCCATGAAACTTAGTGAAAACTAAGCCCCGTAATAAGAGTTCACCTAAATATCTTTTAAACTACGCATTTCCCATTGAATAAAACGGTTTAGTTAGCTCTAAAACGTTGTAAACTAACGTATTACAACAGTTTCGTCAATGGGAACAGCGTAGAACTTATTATTACAACGGTTTCTTATAGTTCCCCATGAAACTTAGTGAAAACTAAGCCCCGTAATAAGAGTTCACCTAAATATCTTTTAAACTACGCATTTCCCATTGAATAAAACGGTTTAGTTAGCTCTAAAACGTTGTAAACTAACGTATTACAACAGTTTCGTCAATGGGAACAGCGTAGAACTTATTATTACAACGGTTTCTTATAGTTCCCCATGAAACTTAGTGAAAACTAAGCCCCGTAATAAGAGTTCACCTAAATATCTTTTAAACTACGCATTTCCCATTGAATAAAACGGTTTAGTTAGCTCTAAAACGTTGTAAACTAACGTATTACAACAGTTTCGTCAATGGGAACAGCGTAGAACTTATTATTACAACGGTTTCTTATAGTTCCCCATGAAACTTAGTGAAAACTAAGCCCCGTAATAAGAGTTCACCTAAATATCTTTTAAACTACGCATTTCCCATTGAATAAAACGGTTTAGTTAGCTCTAAAACGTTGTAAACTAACGTATTACAACAGTTTCGTCAATGGGAACAGCGTAGAACTTATTATTACAACGGTTTCTTATAGTTCCCCATGAAACTTAGTGAAAACTAAGCCCCGTAATAAGAGTTCACCTAAATATCTTTTAAACTACGCATTTCCCATTGAATAAAACGGTTTAGTTAGCTCTAAAACGTTGTAAACTAACGTATTACAACAGTTTCGTCAATGGGAACAGCGTAGAACTTATTATTACAACGGTTTCTTATAGTTCCCCATGAAACTTAGTGAAAACTAAGCCCCGTAATAAGAGTTCACCTAAATATCTTTTAAACTACGCATTTCCCATTGAATAAAACGGTTTAGTTAGCTCTAAAACGTTGTAAACTAACGTATTACAACAGTTTCGTCAATGGGAACAGCGTAGAACTTATTATTACAACGGTTTCTTATAGTTCCCCATGAAACTTAGTGAAAACTAAGCCCCGTAATAAGAGTTCACCTAAATATCTTTTAAACTACGCATTTCCCATTGAATAAAACGGTTTAGTTAGCTCTAAAACGTTGTAAACTAACGTATTACAACAGTTTCGTCAATGGGAACAGCGTAGAACTTATTATTACAACGGTTTCTTATAGTTCCCCATGAAACTTAGTGAAAACTAAGCCCCGTAATAAGAGTTCACCTAAATATCTTTTAAACTACGCATTTCCCATTGAATAAAACGGTTTAGTTAGCTCTAAAACGTTGTAAACTAACGTATTACAACAGTTTCGTCAATGGGAACAGCGTAGAACTTATTATTACAACGGTTTCTTATAGTTCCCCATGAAACTTAGTGAAAACTAAGCCCCGTAATAAGAGTTCACCTAAATATCTTTTAAACTACGCATTTCCCATTGAATAAAACGGTTTAGTTAGCTCTAAAACGTTGTAAACTAACGTATTACAACAGTTTCGTCAATGGGAACAGCGTAGAACTTATTATTACAACGGTTTCTTATAGTTCCCCATGAAACTTAGTGAAAACTAAGCCCCGTAATAAGAGTTCACCTAAATATCTTTTAAACTACGCATTTCCCATTGAATAAAACGGTTTAGTTAGCTCTAAAACGTTGTAAACTAACGTATTACAACAGTTTCGTCAATGGGAACAGCGTAGAACTTATTATTACAACGGTTTCTTATAGTTCCCCATGAAACTTAGTGAAAACTAAGCCCCGTAATAAGAGTTCACCTAAATATCTTTTAAACTACGCATTTCCCATTGAATAAAACGGTTTAGTTAGCTCTAAAACGTTGTAAACTAACGTATTACAACAGTTTCGTCAATGGGAACAGCGTAGAACTTATTATTACAACGGTTTCTTATAGTTCCCCATGAAACTTAGTGAAAACTAAGCCCCGTAATAAGAGTTCACCTAAATATCTTTTAAACTACGCATTTCCCATTGAATAAAACGGTTTAGTTAGCTCTAAAACGTTGTAAACTAACGTATTACAACAGTTTCGTCAATGGGAACAGCGTAGAACTTATTATTACAACGGTTTCTTATAGTTCCCCATGAAACTTAGTGAAAACTAAGCCCCGTAATAAGAGTTCACCTAAATATCTTTTAAACTACGCATTTCCCATTGAATAAAACGGTTTAGTTAGCTCTAAAACGTTGTAAACTAACGTATTACAACAGTTTCGTCAATGGGAACAGCGTAGAACTTATTATTACAACGGTTTCTTATAGTTCCCCATGAAACTTAGTGAAAACTAAGCCCCGTAATAAGAGTTCACCTAAATATCTTTTAAACTACGCATTTCCCATTGAATAAAACGGTTTAGTTAGCTCTAAAACGTTGTAAACTAACGTATTACAACAGTTTCGTCAATGGGAACAGCGTAGAACTTATTATTACAACGGTTTCTTATAGTTCCCCATGAAACTTAGTGAAAACTAAGCCCCGTAATAAGAGTTCACCTAAATATCTTTTAAACTACGCATTTCCCATTGAATAAAACGGTTTAGTTAGCTCTAAAACGTTGTAAACTAACGTATTACAACAGTTTCGTCAATGGGAACAGCGTAGAACTTATTATTACAACGGTTTCTTATAGTTCCCCATGAAACTTAGTGAAAACTAAGCCCCGTAATAAGAGTTCACCTAAATATCTTTTAAACTACGCATTTCCCATTGAATAAAACGGTTTAGTTAGCTCTAAAACGTTGTAAACTAACGTATTACAACAGTTTCGTCAATGGGAACAGCGTAGAACTTATTATTACAACGGTTTCTTATAGTTCCCCATGAAACTTAGTGAAAACTAAGCCCCGTAATAAGAGTTCACCTAAATATCTTTTAAACTACGCATTTCCCATTGAATAAAACGGTTTAGTTAGCTCTAAAACGTTGTAAACTAACGTATTACAACAGTTTCGTCAATGGGAACAGCGTAGAACTTATTATTACAACGGTTTCTTATAGTTCCCCATGAAACTTAGTGAAAACTAAGCCCCGTAATAAGAGTTCACCTAAATATCTTTTAAACTACGCATTTCCCATTGAATAAAACGGTTTAGTTAGCTCTAAAACGTTGTAAACTAACGTATTACAACAGTTTCGTCAATGGGAACAGCGTAGAACTTATTATTACAACGGTTTCTTATAGTTCCCCATGAAACTTAGTGAAAACTAAGCCCCGTAATAAGAGTTCACCTAAATATCTTTTAAACTACGCATTTCCCATTGAATAAAACGGTTTAGTTAGCTCTAAAACGTTGTAAACTAACGTATTACAACAGTTTCGTCAATGGGAACAGCGTAGAACTTATTATTACAACGGTTTCTTATAGTTCCCCATGAAACTTAGTGAAAACTAAGCCCCGTAATAAGAGTTCACCTAAATATCTTTTAAACTACGCATTTCCCATTGAATAAAACGGTTTAGTTAGCTCTAAAACGTTGTAAACTAACGTATTACAACAGTTTCGTCAATGGGAACAGCGTAGAACTTATTATTACAACGGTTTCTTATAGTTCCCCATGAAACTTAGTGAAAACTAAGCCCCGTAATAAGAGTTCACCTAAATATCTTTTAAACTACGCATTTCCCATTGAATAAAACGGTTTAGTTAGCTCTAAAACGTTGTAAACTAACGTATTACAACAGTTTCGTCAATGGGAACAGCGTAGAACTTATTATTACAACGGTTTCTTATAGTTCCCCATGAAACTTAGTGAAAACTAAGCCCCGTAATAAGAGTTCACCTAAATATCTTTTAAACTACGCATTTCCCATTGAATAAAACGGTTTAGTTAGCTCTAAAACGTTGTAAACTAACGTATTACAACAGTTTCGTCAATGGGAACAGCGTAGAACTTATTATTACAACGGTTTCTTATAGTTCCCCATGAAACTTAGTGAAAACTAAGCCCCGTAATAAGAGTTCACCTAAATATCTTTTAAACTACGCATTTCCCATTGAATAAAACGGTTTAGTTAGCTCTAAAACGTTGTAAACTAACGTATTACAACAGTTTCGTCAATGGGAACAGCGTAGAACTTATTATTACAACGGTTTCTTATAGTTCCCCATGAAACTTAGTGAAAACTAAGCCCCGTAATAAGAGTTCACCTAAATATCTTTTAAACTACGCATTTCCCATTGAATAAAACGGTTTAGTTAGCTCTAAAACGTTGTAAACTAACGTATTACAACAGTTTCGTCAATGGGAACAGCGTAGAACTTATTATTACAACGGTTTCTTATAGTTCCCCATGAAACTTAGTGAAAACTAAGCCCCGTAATAAGAGTTCACCTAAATATCTTTTAAACTACGCATTTCCCATTGAATAAAACGGTTTAGTTAGCTCTAAAACGTTGTAAACTAACGTATTACAACAGTTTCGTCAATGGGAACAGCGTAGAACTTATTATTACAACGGTTTCTTATAGTTCCCCATGAAACTTAGTGAAAACTAAGCCCCGTAATAAGAGTTCACCTAAATATCTTTTAAACTACGCATTTCCCATTGAATAAAACGGTTTAGTTAGCTGTAAAACGTTGTAAACTAACGTATTACAACAGTTTCGTCAATGGGAACAGCGTAGAACTTATTATTACAACGGTTTCTTATAGTTCCCCATGAAACTTAGTGAAAACTAAGCCCCGTAATAAGAGTTCACCTAAATATCTTTTAAACTACGCATTTCCCATTGAATAAAACGGTTTAGTTAGCTCTAAAACGTTGTAAACTAACGTATTACAACAGTTTCGTCAATGGGAACAGCGTAGAACTTATTATTACAACGGTTTCTTATAGTTCCCCATGAAACTTAGTGAAAACTAAGCCCCGTAATAAGAGTTCACCTAAATATCTTTTAAACTACGCATTTCCCATTGAATAAAACGGTTTAGTTAGCTCTAAAACGTTGTAAACTAACGTATTACAACAGTTTCGTCAATGGGAACAGCGTAGAACTTATTATTACAACGGTTTCTTATAGTTCCCCATGAAACTTAGTGAAAACTAAGCCCCGTAATAAGAGTTCACCTAAATATCTTTTAAACTACGCATTTCCCATTGAATAAAACGGTTTAGTTAGCTCTAAAACGTTGTAAACTAACGTATTACAACAGTTTCGTCAATGGGAACAGCGTAGAACTTATTATTACAACGGTTTCTTATAGTTCCCCATGAAACTTAGTGAAAACTAAGCCCCGTAATAAGAGTTCACCTAAATATCTTTTAAACTACGCATTTCCCATTGAATAAAACGGTTTAGTTAGCTCTAAAACGTTGTAAACTAACGTATTACAACAGTTTCGTCAATGGGAACAGCGTAGAACTTATTATTACAACGGTTTCTTATAGTTCCCCATGAAACTTAGTGAAAACTAAGCCCCGTAATAAGAGTTCACCTAAATATCTTTTAAACTACGCATTTCCCATTGAATAAAACGGTTTAGTTAGCTCTAAAACGTTGTAAACTAACGTATTACAACAGTTTCGTCAATGGGAACAGCGTAGAACTTATTATTACAACGGTTTCTTATAGTTCCCCATGAAACTTAGTGAAAACTAAGCCCCGTAATAAGAGTTCACCTAAATATCTTTTAAACTACGCATTTCCCATTGAATAAAACGGTTTAGTTAGCTCTAAAACGTTGTAAACTAACGTATTACAACAGTTTCGTCAATGGGAACAGCGTAGAACTTATTATTACAACGGTTTCTTATAGTTCCCCATGAAACTTAGTGAAAACTAAGCCCCGTAATAAGAGTTCACCTAAATATCTTTTAAACTACGCATTTCCCATTGAATAAAACGGTTTAGTTAGCTCTAAAACGTTGTAAACTAACGTATTACAACAGTTTCGTCAATGGGAACAGCGTAGAACTTATTATTACAACGGTTTCTTATAGTTCCCCATGAAACTTAGTGAAAACTAAGCCCCGTAATAAGAGTTCACCTAAATATCTTTTAAACTACGCATTTCCCATTGAATAAAACGGTTTAGTTAGCTCTAAAACGTTGTAAACTAACGTATTACAACAGTTTCGTCAATGGGAACAGCGTAGAACTTATTATTACAACGGTTTCTTATAGTTCCCCATGAAACTTAGTGAAAACTAAGCCCCGTAATAAGAGTTCACCTAAATATCTTTTAAACTACGCATTTCCCATTGAATAAAACGGTTTAGTTAGCTCTAAAACGTTGTAAACTAACGTATTACAACAGTTTCGTCAATGGGAACAGCGTAGAACTTATTATTACAACGGTTTCTTATAGTTCCCCATGAAACTTAGTGAAAACTAAGCCCCGTAATAAGAGTTCACCTAAATATCTTTTAAACTACGCATTTCCCATTGAATAAAACGGTTTAGTTAGCTCTAAAACGTTGTAAACTAACGTATTACAACAGTTTCGTCAATGGGAACAGCGTAGAACTTATTATTACAACGGTTTCTTATAGTTCCCCATGAAACTTAGTGAAAACTAAGCCCCGTAATAAGAGTTCACCTAAATATCTTTTAAACTACGCATTTCCCATTGAATAAAACGGTTTAGTTAGCTCTAAAACGTTGTAAACTAACGTATTACAACAGTTTCGTCAATGGGAACAGCGTAGAACTTATTATTACAACGGTTTCTTATAGTTCCCCATGAAACTTAGTGAAAACTAAGCCCCGTAATAAGAGTTCACCTAAATATCTTTTAAACTACGCATTTCCCATTGAATAAAACGGTTTAGTTAGCTCTAAAACGTTGTAAACTAACGTATTACAACAGTTTCGTCAATGGGAACAGCGTAGAACTTATTATTACAACGGTTTCTTATAGTTCCCCATGAAACTTAGTGAAAACTAAGCCCCGTAATAAGAGTTCACCTAAATATCTTTTAAACTACGCATTTCCCATTGAATAAAACGGTTTAGTTAGCTCTAAAACGTTGTAAACTAACGTATTACAACAGTTTCGTCAATGGGAACAGCGTAGAACTTATTATTACAACGGTTTCTTATAGTTCCCCATGAAACTTAGTGAAAACTAAGCCCCGTAATAAGAGTTCACCTAAATATCTTTTAAACTACGCATTTCCCATTGAATAAAACGGTTTAGTTAGCTCTAAAACGTTGTAAACTAACGTATTACAACAGTTTCGTCAATGGGAACAGCGTAGAACTTATTATTACAACGGTTTCTTATAGTTCCCCATGAAACTTAGTGAAAACTAAGCCCCGTAATAAGAGTTCACCTAAATATCTTTTAAACTACGCATTTCCCATTGAATAAAACGGTTTAGTTAGCTCTAAAACGTTGTAAACTAACGTATTACAACAGTTTCGTCAATGGGAACAGCGTAGAACTTATTATTACAACGGTTTCTTATAGTTCCCCATGAAACTTAGTGAAAACTAAGCCCCGTAATAAGAGTTCACCTAAATATCTTTTAAACTACGCATTTCCCATTGAATAAAACGGTTTAGTTAGCTCTAAAACGTTGTAAACTAACGTATTACAACAGTTTCGTCAATGGGAACAGCGTAGAACTTATTATTACAACGGTTTCTTATAGTTCCCCATGAAACTTAGTGAAAACTAAGCCCCGTAATAAGAGTTCACCTAAATATCTTTTAAACTACGCATTTCCCATTGAATAAAACGGTTTAGTTAGCTCTAAAACGTTGTAAACTAACGTATTACAACAGTTTCGTCAATGGGAACAGCGTAGAACTTATTATTACAACGGTTTCTTATAGTTCCCCATGAAACTTAGTGAAAACTAAGCCCCGTAATAAGAGTTCACCTAAATATCTTTTAAACTACGCATTTCCCATTGAATAAAACGGTTTAGTTAGCTCTAAAACGTTGTAAACTAACGTATTACAACAGTTTCGTCAATGGGAACAGCGTAGAACTTATTATTACAACGGTTTCTTATAGTTCCCCATGAAACTTAGTGAAAACTAAGCCCCGTAATAAGAGTTCACCTAAATATCTTTTAAACTACGCATTTCCCATTGAATAAAACGGTTTAGTTAGCTCTAAAACGTTGTAAACTAACGTATTACAACAGTTTCGTCAATGGGAACAGCGTAGAACTTATTATTACAACGGTTTCTTATAGTTCCCCATGAAACTTAGTGAAAACTAAGCCCCGTAATAAGAGTTCACCTAAATATCTTTTAAACTACGCATTTCCCATTGAATAAAACGGTTTAGTTAGCTCTAAAACGTTGTAAACTAACGTATTACAACAGTTTCGTCAATGGGAACAGCGTAGAACTTATTATTACAACGGTTTCTTATAGTTCCCCATGAAACTTAGTGAAAACTAAGCCCCGTAATAAGAGTTCACCTAAATATCTTTTAAACTACGCATTTCCCATTGAATAAAACGGTTTAGTTAGCTCTAAAACGTTGTAAACTAACGTATTACAACAGTTTCGTCAATGGGAACAGCGTAGAACTTATTATTACAACGGTTTCTTATAGTTCCCCATGAAACTTAGTGAAAACTAAGCCCCGTAATAAGAGTTCACCTAAATATCTTTTAAACTACGCATTTCCCATTGAATAAAACGGTTTAGTTAGCTCTAAAACGTTGTAAACTAACGTATTACAACAGTTTCGTCAATGGGAACAGCGTAGAACTTATTATTACAACGGTTTCTTATAGTTCCCCATGAAACTTAGTGAAAACTAAGCCCCGTAATAAGAGTTCACCTAAATATCTTTTAAACTACGCATTTCCCATTGAATAAAACGGTTTAGTTAGCTCTAAAACGTTGTAAACTAACGTATTACAACAGTTTCGTCAATGGGAACAGCGTAGAACTTATTATTACAACGGTTTCTTATAGTTCCCCATGAAACTTAGTGAAAACTAAGCCCCGTAATAAGAGTTCACCTAAATATCTTTTAAACTACGCATTTCCCATTGAATAAAACGGTTTAGTTAGCTCTAAAACGTTGTAAACTAACGTATTACAACAGTTTCGTCAATGGGAACAGCGTAGAACTTATTATTACAACGGTTTCTTATAGTTCCCCATGAAACTTAGTGAAAACTAAGCCCCGTAATAAGAGTTCACCTAAATATCTTTTAAACTACGCATTTCCCATTGAATAAAACGGTTTAGTTAGCTCTAAAACGTTGTAAACTAACGTATTACAACAGTTTCGTCAATGGGAACAGCGTAGAACTTATTATTACAACGGTTTCTTATAGTTCCCCATGAAACTTAGTGAAAACTAAGCCCCGTAATAAGAGTTCACCTAAATATCTTTTAAACTACGCATTTCCCATTGAATAAAACGGTTTAGTTAGCTCTAAAACGTTGTAAACTAACGTATTACAACAGTTTCGTCAATGGGAACAGCGTAGAACTTATTATTACAACGGTTTCTTATAGTTCCCCATGAAACTTAGTGAAAACTAAGCCCCGTAATAAGAGTTCACCTAAATATCTTTTAAACTACGCATTTCCCATTGAATAAAACGGTTTAGTTAGCTCTAAAACGTTGTAAACTAACGTATTACAACAGTTTCGTCAATGGGAACAGCGTAGAACTTATTATTACAACGGTTTCTTATAGTTCCCCATGAAACTTAGTGAAAACTAAGCCCCGTAATAAGAGTTCACCTAAATATCTTTTAAACTACGCATTTCCCATTGAATAAAACGGTTTAGTTAGCTCTAAAACGTTGTAAACTAACGTATTACAACAGTTTCGTCAATGGGAACAGCGTAGAACTTATTATTACAACGGTTTCTTATAGTTCCCCATGAAACTTAGTGAAAACTAAGCCCCGTAATAAGAGTTCACCTAAATATCTTTTAAACTACGCATTTCCCATTGAATAAAACGGTTTAGTTAGCTCTAAAACGTTGTAAACTAACGTATTACAACAGTTTCGTCAATGGGAACAGCGTAGAACTTATTATTACAACGGTTTCTTATAGTTCCCCATGAAACTTAGTGAAAACTAAGCCCCGTAATAAGAGTTCACCTAAATATCTTTTAAACTACGCATTTCCCATTGAATAAAACGGTTTAGTTAGCTCTAAAACGTTGTAAACTAACGTATTACAACAGTTTCGTCAATGGGAACAGCGTAGAACTTATTATTAGAACGGTTTCTTATAGTTCCCCATGAAACTTAGTGAAAACTAAGCCCCGTAATAAGAGTTCACCTAAATATCTTTTAAACTACGCATTTCCCATTGAATAAAACGGTTTAGTTAGCTCTAAAACGTTGTAAACTAACGTATTACAACAGTTTCGTCAATGGGAACAGCGTAGAACTTATTATTACAACGGTTTCTTATAGTTCCCCATGAAACTTAGTGAAAACTAAGCCCCGTAATAAGAGTTCACCTAAATATCTTTTAAACTACGCATTTCCCATTGAATAAAACGGTTTAGTTAGCTCTAAAACGTTGTAAACTAACGTATTACAACAGTTTCGTCAATGGGAACAGCGTAGAACTTATTATTACAACGGTTTCTTATAGTTCCCCATGAAACTTAGTGAAAACTAAGCCCCGTAATAAGAGTTCACCTAAATATCTTTTAAACTACGCATTTCCCATTGAATAAAACGGTTTAGTTAGCTCTAAAACGTTGTAAACTAACGTATTACAACAGTTTCGTCAATGGGAACAGCGTAGAACTTATTATTACAACGGTTTCTTATAGTTCCCCATGAAACTTAGTGAAAACTAAGCCCCGTAATAAGAGTTCACCTAAATATCTTTTAAACTACGCATTTCCCATTGAATAAAACGGTTTAGTTAGCTCTAAAACGTTGTAAACTAACGTATTACAACAGTTTCGTCAATGGGAACAGCGTAGAACTTATTATTACAACGGTTTCTTATAGTTCCCCATGAAACTTAGTGAAAACTAAGCCCCGTAATAAGAGTTCACCTAAATATCTTTTAAACTACGCATTTCCCATTGAATAAAACGGTTTAGTTAGCTCTAAAACGTTGTAAACTAACGTATTACAACAGTTTCGTCAATGGGAACAGCGTAGAACTTATTATTACAACGGTTTCTTATAGTTCCCCATGAAACTTAGTGAAAACTAAGCCCCGTAATAAGAGTTCACCTAAATATCTTTTAAACTACGCATTTCCCATTGAATAAAACGGTTTAGTTAGCTCTAAAACGTTGTAAACTAACGTATTACAACAGTTTCGTCAATGGGAACAGCGTAGAACTTATTATTACAACGGTTTCTTATAGTTCCCCATGAAACTTAGTGAAAACTAAGCCCCGTAATAAGAGTTCACCTAAATATCTTTTAAACTACGCATTTCCCATTGAATAAAACGGTTTAGTTAGCTCTAAAACGTTGTAAACTAACGTATTACAACAGTTTCGTCAATGGGAACAGCGTAGAACTTATTATTACAACGGTTTCTTATAGTTCCCCATGAAACTTAGTGAAAACTAAGCCCCGTAATAAGAGTTCACCTAAATATCTTTTAAACTACGCATTTCCCATTGAATAAAACGGTTTAGTTAGCTCTAAAACGTTGTAAACTAACGTATTACAACAGTTTCGTCAATGGGAACAGCGTAGAACTTATTATTACAACGGTTTCTTATAGTTCCCCATGAAACTTAGTGAAAACTAAGCCCCGTAATAAGAGTTCACCTAAATATCTTTTAAACTACGCATTTCCCATTGAATAAAACGGTTTAGTTAGCTCTAAAACGTTGTAAACTAACGTATTACAACAGTTTCGTCAATGGGAACAGCGTAGAACTTATTATTACAACGGTTTCTTATAGTTCCCCATGAAACTTAGTGAAAACTAAGCCCCGTAATAAGAGTTCACCTAAATATCTTTTAAACTACGCATTTCCCATTGAATAAAACGGTTTAGTTAGCTCTAAAACGTTGTAAACTAACGTATTACAACAGTTTCGTCAATGGGAACAGCGTAGAACTTATTATTACAACGGTTTCTTATAGTTCCCCATGAAACTTAGTGAAAACTAAGCCCCGTAATAAGAGTTCACCTAAATATCTTTTAAACTACGCATTTCCCATTGAATAAAACGGTTTAGTTAGCTCTAAAACGTTGTAAACTAACGTATTACAACAGTTTCGTCAATGGGAACAGCGTAGAACTTATTATTACAACGGTTTCTTATAGTTCCCCATGAAACTTAGTGAAAACTAAGCCCCGTAATAAGAGTTCACCTAAATATCTTTTAAACTACGCATTTCCCATTGAATAAAACGGTTTAGTTAGCTCTAAAACGTTGTAAACTAACGTATTACAACAGTTTCGTCAATGGGAACAGCGTAGAACTTATTATTACAACGGTTTCTTATAGTTCCCCATGAAACTTAGTGAAAACTAAGCCCCGTAATAAGAGTTCACCTAAATATCTTTTAAACTACGCATTTCCCATTGAATAAAACGGTTTAGTTAGCTCTAAAACGTTGTAAACTAACGTATTACAACAGTTTCGTCAATGGGAACAGCGTAGAACTTATTATTACAACGGTTTCTTATAGTTCCCCATGAAACTTAGTGAAAACTAAGCCCCGTAATAAGAGTTCACCTAAATATCTTTTAAACTACGCATTTCCCATTGAATAAAACGGTTTAGTTAGCTCTAAAACGTTGTAAACTAACGTATTACAACAGTTTCGTCAATGGGAACAGCGTAGAACTTATTATTACAACGGTTTCTTATAGTTCCCCATGAAACTTAGTGAAAACTAAGCCCCGTAATAAGAGTTCACCTAAATATCTTTTAAACTACGCATTTCCCATTGAATAAAACGGTTTAGTTAGCTCTAAAACGTTGTAAACTAACGTATTACAACAGTTTCGTCAATGGGAACAGCGTAGAACTTATTATTACAACGGTTTCTTATAGTTCCCCATGAAACTTAGTGAAAACTAAGCCCCGTAATAAGAGTTCACCTAAATATCTTTTAAACTACGCATTTCCCATTGAATAAAACGGTTTAGTTAGCTCTAAAACGTTGTAAACTAACGTATTACAACAGTTTCGTCAATGGGAACAGCGTAGAACTTATTATTACAACGGTTTCTTATAGTTCCCCATGAAACTTAGTGAAAACTAAGCCCCGTAATAAGAGTTCACCTAAATATCTTTTAAACTACGCATTTCCCATTGAATAAAACGGTTTAGTTAGCTCTAAAACGTTGTAAACTAACGTATTACAACAGTTTCGTCAATGGGAACAGCGTAGAACTTATTATTACAACGGTTTCTTATAGTTCCCCATGAAACTTAGTGAAAACTAAGCCCCGTAATAAGAGTTCACCTAAATATCTTTTAAACTACGCATTTCCCATTGAATAAAACGGTTTAGTTAGCTCTAAAACGTTGTAAACTAACGTATTACAACAGTTTCGTCAATGGGAACAGCGTAGAACTTATTATTACAACGGTTTCTTATAGTTCCCCATGAAACTTAGTGAAAACTAAGCCCCGTAATAAGAGTTCACCTAAATATCTTTTAAACTACGCATTTCCCATTGAATAAAACGGTTTAGTTAGCTCTAAAACGTTGTAAACTAACGTATTACAACAGTTTCGTCAATGGGAACAGCGTAGAACTTATTATTACAACGGTTTCTTATAGTTCCCCATGAAACTTAGTGAAAACTAAGCCCCGTAATAAGAGTTCACCTAAATATCTTTTAAACTACGCATTTCCCATTGAATAAAACGGTTTAGTTAGCTCTAAAACGTTG
>CAWUPU010000133.1:0-19082 GCA_963924455.1 Pelagia noctiluca | reverse complement strand
GCATTTCCCATTGAATAAAACGGTTTAGTTAGCTCTAAAACGTTGTAAACTAACGTATTACAACAGTTTCGTCAATGGGAACAGCGTAGAACTTATTATTACAACGGTTTCTTATAGTTCCTCATGAAACTTAGTGAAAACTAAGCCCCGTAATAAGAGTTCACCTAAATATCTTTTAAACTACGCATTTCCCATTGAATAAAACGGTTTAGTTAGCTCTAAAACGTTGTAAACTAACGTATTACAACAGTTTCGTCAATGGGAACAGCGTAGAACTTATTATTACAACGGTTTCTTATAGTTCCCCATGAAACTTAGTGAAAACTAAGCCCCGTAATAAGAGTTCACCTAAATATCTTTTAAACTACGCATTTCCCATTGAATAAAACGGTTTAGTTAGCTCTAAAACGTTGTAAACTAACGTATTACAACAGTTTCGTCAATGGGAACAGCGTAGAACTTATTATTACAACGGTTTCTTATAGTTCCCCATGAAACTTAGTGAAAACTAAGCCCCGTAATAAGAGTTCACCTAAATATCTTTTAAACTACGCATTTCCCATTGAATAAAACGGTTTAGTTAGCTCTAAAACGTTGTAAACTAACGTATTACAACAGTTTCGTCAATGGGAACAGCGTAGAACTTATTATTACAACGGTTTCTTATAGTTCCCCATGAAACTTAGTGAAAACTAAGCCCCGTAATAAGAGTTCACCTAAATATCTTTTAAACTACGCATTTCCCATTGAATAAAACGGTTTAGTTAGCTCTAAAACGTTGTAAACTAACGTATTACAACAGTTTCGTCAATGGGAACAGCGTAGAACTTATTATTACAACGGTTTCTTATAGTTCCCCATGAAACTTAGTGAAAACTAAGCCCCGTAATAAGAGTTCACCTAAATATCTTTTAAACTACGCATTTCCCATTGAATAAAACGGTTTAGTTAGCTCTAAAACGTTGTAAACTAACGTATTACAACAGTTTCGTCAATGGGAACAGCGTAGAACTTATTATTACAACGGTTTCTTATAGTTCCCCATGAAACTTAGTGAAAACTAAGCCCCGTAATAAGAGTTCACCTAAATATCTTTTAAACTACGCATTTCCCATTGAATAAAACGGTTTAGTTAGCTCTAAAACGTTGTAAACTAACGTATTACAACAGTTTCGTCAATGGGAACAGCGTAGAACTTATTATTACAACGGTTTCTTATAGTTCCCCATGAAACTTAGTGAAAACTAAGCCCCGTAATAAGAGTTCACCTAAATATCTTTTAAACTACGCATTTCCCATTGAATAAAACGGTTTAGTTAGCTCTAAAACGTTGTAAACTAACGTATTACAACAGTTTCGTCAATGGGAACAGCGTAGAACTTATTATTACAACGGTTTCTTATAGTTCCCCATGAAACTTAGTGAAAACTAAGCCCCGTAATAAGAGTTCACCTAAATATCTTTTAAACTACGCATTTCCCATTGAATAAAACGGTTTAGTTAGCTCTAAAACGTTGTAAACTAACGTATTACAACAGTTTCGTCAATGGGAACAGCGTAGAACTTATTATTACAACGGTTTCTTATAGTTCCCCATGAAACTTAGTGAAAACTAAGCCCCGTAATAAGAGTTCACCTAAATATCTTTTAAACTACGCATTTCCCATTGAATAAAACGGTTTAGTTAGCTCTAAAACGTTGTAAACTAACGTATTACAACAGTTTCGTCAATGGGAACAGCGTAGAACTTATTATTACAACGGTTTCTTATAGTTCCCCATGAAACTTAGTGAAAACTAAGCCCCGTAATAAGAGTTCACCTAAATATCTTTTAAACTACGCATTTCCCATTGAATAAAACGGTTTAGTTAGCTCTAAAACGTTGTAAACTAACGTATTACAACAGTTTCGTCAATGGGAACAGCGTAGAACTTATTATTACAACGGTTTCTTATAGTTCCCCATGAAACTTAGTGAAAACTAAGCCCCGTAATAAGAGTTCACCTAAATATCTTTTAAACTACGCATTTCCCATTGAATAAAACGGTTTAGTTAGCTCTAAAACGTTGTAAACTAACGTATTACAACAGTTTCGTCAATGGGAACAGCGTAGAACTTATTATTACAACGGTTTCTTATAGTTCCCCATGAAACTTAGTGAAAACTAAGCCCCGTAATAAGAGTTCACCTAAATATCTTTTAAACTACGCATTTCCCATTGAATAAAACGGTTTAGTTAGCTCTAAAACGTTGTAAACTAACGTATTACAACAGTTTCGTCAATGGGAACAGCGTAGAACTTATTATTACAACGGTTTCTTATAGTTCCCCATGAAACTTAGTGAAAACTAAGCCCCGTAATAAGAGTTCACCTAAATATCTTTTAAACTACGCATTTCCCATTGAATAAAACGGTTTAGTTAGCTCTAAAACGTTGTAAACTAACGTATTACAACAGTTTCGTCAATGGGAACAGCGTAGAACTTATTATTACAACGGTTTCTTATAGTTCCCCATGAAACTTAGTGAAAACTAAGCCCCGTAATAAGAGTTCACCTAAATATCTTTTAAACTACGCATTTCCCATTGAATAAAACGGTTTAGTTAGCTCTAAAACGTTGTAAACTAACGTATTACAACAGTTTCGTCAATGGGAACAGCGTAGAACTTATTATTACAACGGTTTCTTATAGTTCCCCATGAAACTTAGTGAAAACTAAGCCCCGTAATAAGAGTTCACCTAAATATCTTTTAAACTACGCATTTCCCATTGAATAAAACGGTTTAGTTAGCTCTAAAACGTTGTAAACTAACGTATTACAACAGTTTCGTCAATGGGAACAGCGTAGAACTTATTATTACAACGGTTTCTTATAGTTCCCCATGAAACTTAGTGAAAACTAAGCCCCGTAATAAGAGTTCACCTAAATATCTTTTAAACTACGCATTTCCCATTGAATAAAACGGTTTAGTTAGCTCTAAAACGTTGTAAACTAACGTATTACAACAGTTTCGTCAATGGGAACAGCGTAGAACTTATTATTACAACGGTTTCTTATAGTTCCCCATGAAACTTAGTGAAAACTAAGCCCCGTAATAAGAGTTCACCTAAATATCTTTTAAACTACGCATTTCCCATTGAATAAAACGGTTTAGTTAGCTCTAAAACGTTGTAAACTAACGTATTACAACAGTTTCGTCAATGGGAACAGCGTAGAACTTATTATTACAACGGTTTCTTATAGTTCCCCATGAAACTTAGTGAAAACTAAGCCCCGTAATAAGAGTTCACCTAAATATCTTTTAAACTACGCATTTCCCATTGAATAAAACGGTTTAGTTAGCTCTAAAACGTTGTAAACTAACGTATTACAACAGTTTCGTCAATGGGAACAGCGTAGAACTTATTATTACAACGGTTTCTTATAGTTCCCCATGAAACTTAGTGAAAACTAAGCCCCGTAATAAGAGTTCACCTAAATATCTTTTAAACTACGCATTTCCCATTGAATAAAACGGTTTAGTTAGCTCTAAAACGTTGTAAACTAACGTATTACAACAGTTTCGTCAATGGGAACAGCGTAGAACTTATTATTACAACGGTTTCTTATAGTTCCCCATGAAACTTAGTGAAAACTAAGCCCCGTAATAAGAGTTCACCTAAATATCTTTTAAACTACGCATTTCCCATTGAATAAAACGGTTTAGTTAGCTCTAAAACGTTGTAAACTAACGTATTACAACAGTTTCGTCAATGGGAACAGCGTAGAACTTATTATTACAACGGTTTCTTATAGTTCCCCATGAAACTTAGTGAAAACTAAGCCCCGTAATAAGAGTTCACCTAAATATCTTTTAAACTACGCATTTCCCATTGAATAAAACGGTTTAGTTAGCTCTAAAACGTTGTAAACTAACGTATTACAACAGTTTCGTCAATGGGAACAGCGTAGAACTTATTATTACAACGGTTTCTTATAGTTCCCCATGAAACTTAGTGAAAACTAAGCCCCGTAATAAGAGTTCACCTAAATATCTTTTAAACTACGCATTTCCCATTGAATAAAACGGTTTAGTTAGCTCTAAAACGTTGTAAACTAACGTATTACAACAGTTTCGTCAATGGGAACAGCGTAGAACTTATTATTACAACGGTTTCTTATAGTTCCCCATGAAACTTAGTGAAAACTAAGCCCCGTAATAAGAGTTCACCTAAATATCTTTTAAACTACGCATTTCCCATTGAATAAAACGGTTTAGTTAGCTCTAAAACGTTGTAAACTAACGTATTACAACAGTTTCGTCAATGGGAACAGCGTAGAACTTATTATTACAACGGTTTCTTATAGTTCCCCATGAAACTTAGTGAAAACTAAGCCCCGTAATAAGAGTTCACCTAAATATCTTTTAAACTACGCATTTCCCATTGAATAAAACGGTTTAGTTAGCTCTAAAACGTTGTAAACTAACGTATTACAACAGTTTCGTCAATGGGAACAGCGTAGAACTTATTATTACAACGGTTTCTTATAGTTCCCCATGAAACTTAGTGAAAACTAAGCCCCGTAATAAGAGTTCACCTAAATATCTTTTAAACTACGCATTTCCCATTGAATAAAACGGTTTAGTTAGCTCTAAAACGTTGTAAACTAACGTATTACAACAGTTTCGTCAATGGGAACAGCGTAGAACTTATTATTACAACGGTTTCTTATAGTTCCCCATGAAACTTAGTGAAAACTAAGCCCCGTAATAAGAGTTCACCTAAATATCTTTTAAACTACGCATTTCCCATTGAATAAAACGGTTTAGTTAGCTCTAAAACGTTGTAAACTAACGTATTACAACAGTTTCGTCAATGGGAACAGCGTAGAACTTATTATTACAACGGTTTCTTATAGTTCCCCATGAAACTTAGTGAAAACTAAGCCCCGTAATAAGAGTTCACCTAAATATCTTTTAAACTACGCATTTCCCATTGAATAAAACGGTTTAGTTAGCTCTAAAACGTTGTAAACTAACGTATTACAACAGTTTCGTCAATGGGAACAGCGTAGAACTTATTATTACAACGGTTTCTTATAGTTCCCCATGAAACTTAGTGAAAACTAAGCCCCGTAATAAGAGTTCACCTAAATATCTTTTAAACTACGCATTTCCCATTGAATAAAACGGTTTAGTTAGCTCTAAAACGTTGTAAACTAACGTATTACAACAGTTTCGTCAATGGGAACAGCGTAGAACTTATTATTACAACGGTTTCTTATAGTTCCCCATGAAACTTAGTGAAAACTAAGCCCCGTAATAAGAGTTCACCTAAATATCTTTTAAACTACGCATTTCCCATTGAATAAAACGGTTTAGTTAGCTCTAAAACGTTGTAAACTAACGTATTACAACAGTTTCGTCAATGGGAACAGCGTAGAACTTATTATTACAACGGTTTCTTATAGTTCCCCATGAAACTTAGTGAAAACTAAGCCCCGTAATAAGAGTTCACCTAAATATCTTTTAAACTACGCATTTCCCATTGAATAAAACGGTTTAGTTAGCTCTAAAACGTTGTAAACTAACGTATTACAACAGTTTCGTCAATGGGAACAGCGTAGAACTTATTATTACAACGGTTTCTTATAGTTCCCCATGAAACTTAGTGAAAACTAAGCCCCGTAATAAGAGTTCACCTAAATATCTTTTAAACTACGCATTTCCCATTGAATAAAACGGTTTAGTTAGCTCTAAAACGTTGTAAACTAACGTATTACAACAGTTTCGTCAATGGGAACAGCGTAGAACTTATTATTACAACGGTTTCTTATAGTTCCCCATGAAACTTAGTGAAAACTAAGCCCCGTAATAAGAGTTCACCTAAATATCTTTTAAACTACGCATTTCCCATTGAATAAAACGGTTTAGTTAGCTCTAAAACGTTGTAAACTAACGTATTACAACAGTTTCGTCAATGGGAACAGCGTAGAACTTATTATTACAACGGTTTCTTATAGTTCCCCATGAAACTTAGTGAAAACTAAGCCCCGTAATAAGAGTTCACCTAAATATCTTTTAAACTACGCATTTCCCATTGAATAAAACGGTTTAGTTAGCTCTAAAACGTTGTAAACTAACGTATTACAACAGTTTCGTCAATGGGAACAGCGTAGAACTTATTATTACAACGGTTTCTTATAGTTCCCCATGAAACTTAGTGAAAACTAAGCCCCGTAATAAGAGTTCACCTAAATATCTTTTAAACTACGCATTTCCCATTGAATAAAACGGTTTAGTTAGCTCTAAAACGTTGTAAACTAACGTATTACAACAGTTTCGTCAATGGGAACAGCGTAGAACTTATTATTACAACGGTTTCTTATAGTTCCCCATGAAACTTAGTGAAAACTAAGCCCCGTAATAAGAGTTCACCTAAATATCTTTTAAACTACGCATTTCCCATTGAATAAAACGGTTTAGTTAGCTCTAAAACGTTGTAAACTAACGTATTACAACAGTTTCGTCAATGGGAACAGCGTAGAACTTATTATTACAACGGTTTCTTATAGTTCCCCATGAAACTTAGTGAAAACTAAGCCCCGTAATAAGAGTTCACCTAAATATCTTTTAAACTACGCATTTCCCATTGAATAAAACGGTTTAGTTAGCTCTAAAACGTTGAAAACTAACGTATTACAACAGTTTCGTCAATGGGAACAGCGTAGAACTTATTATTACAACGGTTTCTTATAGTTCCCCATGAAACTTAGTGAAAACTAAGCCCCGTAATAAGAGTTCACCTAAATATCTTTTAAACTACGCATTTCCCATTGAATAAAACGGTTTAGTTAGCTCTAAAACGTTGTAAACTAACGTATTACAACAGTTTCGTCAATGGGAACAGCGTAGAACTTATTATTACAACGGTTTCTTATAGTTCCCCATGAAACTTAGTGAAAACTAAGCCCCGTAATAAGAGAAATATCTTTTAAACTACGCATTTCCCATTGAATAAAACGGTTTAGTTAGCTCTAAAACGTTGTAAACTAACGTATTACAACAGTTTCGTCAATGGGAACAGCGTAGAACTTATTATTACAACGGTTTCTTATAGTTCCCCATGAAACTTAGTGAAAACTAAGCCCCGTAATAGCATGTCGAGTTCACCTAAATATCTTTTAAACTACGCATTTCCCATTGAATAAAACTGTTTAGTTAGCTCTAAAACGTTGTAAACTAACGTATTACAACAGTTTCGTCAATGGGAACAGCGTAGAACTTATTATTACAACGGTTTCTTATAGTTCCCCATGAAACTTAGTGAAAACTAAGCCCCGTAATAAGAGTTCACCTAAATATCTTTTAAACTACGCATTTCCCATTGAATAAAACGGTTTAGTTAGCTCTAAAACGTTGTAAACTAACGTATTACAACAGTTTCGTCAATGGGAACAGCGTAGAACTTATTATTACAACGGTTTCTTATAGTTCCCCATGAAACTTAGTGAAAACTAAGCCCCGTAATAAGAGTTCACCTAAATATCTTTTAAACTACGCATTTCCCATTGAATAAAACGGTTTAGTTAGCTCTAAAACGTTGTAAACTAACGTATTACAATAGTTTTCGTCAATGGGAACAGCGTAGAAATTATTATTACAACGGTTTCTTATAGTTCCCCATGAAACTTAGTGAAAACTAAGCCCCGTAATAAGAGTTCACCTAAATATCTTTTAAACTACGCATTTCCCATTGAATAAAACGGTTTAGTTAGCTCTAAAACGTTGTAAACTAACGTATTACAACAGTTTCGTCAATGGGAACAGCGTAGAACTTATTATTACAACGGTTTCTTATAGTTCCCCATGAAACTTAGTGAAAACTAAGCCCCGTAATAAGAGTTCACCTAAATATCTTTTAAACTACGCATTTCCCATTGAATAAAACGGTTTAGTTAGCTCTAAAACGTTGTAAACTAACGTATTACAACAGTTTCGTCAATGGGAACAGCGTAGAACTTATTATTACAACGGTTTCTTATAGTTCCCCATGAAACTTAGTGAAAACTAAGCCCCGTAATAAGAGTTCACCTAAATATCTTTTAAACTACGCATTTCCCATTGAATAAAACGGTTTAGTTAGCTCTAAAACGTTGTAAACTAACGTATTACAACAGTTTCGTCAATGGGAACAGCGTAGAACTTATTATTACAACGGTTTCTTATAGTTCCCCATGAAACTTAGTGAAAACTAAGCCCCGTAATAAGAGTTCACCTAAATATCTTTTAAACTACGCATTTCCCATTGAATAAAACGGTTTAGTTAGCTCTAAAACGTTGTAAACTAACGTATTACAACAGTTTCGTCAATGGGAACAGCGTAGAACTTATTATTACAACGGTTTCTTATAGTTCCCCATGAAACTTAGTGAAAACTAAGCCCCGTAATAAGAGTTCACCTAAATATCTTTTAAACTACGCATTTCCCATTGAATAAAACTGTTTAGTTAGCTCTAAAACGTTGTAAACTAACGTATTACAACAGTTTCGTCAATGGGAACAGCGTAGAACTTATTATTACAACGGTTTCTTATAGTTCCCCATGAAACTTAGTGAAAACTAAGCCCCGTAATAAGAGTTCACCTAAATATCTTTTAAACTACGCATTTCCCATTGAATAAAACGGTTTAGTTAGCTCTAAAACGTTGTAAACTAACGTATTACAACAGTTTCGTCAATGGGAACAGCGTAGAACTTATTATTACAACGGTTTCTTATAGTTCCCCATGAAACTTAGTGAAAACTAAGCCCCGTAATAAGAGTTCACCTAAATATCTTTTAAACTACGCATTTCCCATTGAATAAAACGGTTTAGTTAGCTCTAAAACGTTGTAAACTAACGTATTACAATAGTTTTGTCAATGGGAACAGCGTAGAACTTATTATTACAACGGTTTCTTATAGTTCCCCATGAAACTTAGTGAAAACTAAGCCCCGTAATAAGAGTTCACCTAAATATCTTTTAAACTACGCATTTCCCATTGAATAAAACGGTTTAGTTAGCTCTAAAATGTTGTAAACTAACGTATTACAACAGTTTCGTCAATGGGAACAGCGTAGAACTTATTATTACAACGGTTTCTTATAGTTCCCCATGAAACTTAGTGAAAACTAAGCCCGTAATAAGAGTTCACCTAAATATCTTTTAAACTACGCATTTCCCATTGAATAAAACGGTTTAGTTAGCTCTAAAACGTTGTAAACTAACGTATTACAACAGTTTCGTCAATGGGAACAGCGTAGAACTTATTATTACAACGGTTTCTTATAGTTCCCCATGAAACTTAGTGAAAACTAAGCCCCGTAATAAGAGTTCACCTAAATATCTTTTAAACTACGCATTTCCCATTGAATAAAACGGTTTAGTTAGCTCTAAAACGTTGTAAACTAACGTATTACAACAGTTTCGTCAATGGGAACAGCGTAGAACTTATTATTACAACGGTTTCTTATAGTTCCCCATGAAACTTAGTGAAAACTAAGCCCCGTAATAAGAGTTCACCTAAATATCTTTTAAACTACGCATTTCCCATTGAATAAAACGGTTTAGTTAGCTCTAAAACGTTGTAAACTAACGTATTACAACAGTTTCGTCAATGGGAACAGCGTAGAACTTATTATTACAACGATTTCTTATAGTTCCCCATGAAACTTAGTGAAAACTAAGCCCCGTAATAAGAGTTCACCTAAATATCTTTTAAACTACGCATTTCCCATTCAATAAAACGGTTTAGTTAGCTCTAAAACGTTGTAAACTAACGTATTACAACAGTTTTGTCAATGGGAACAGCTTAGAACTTATTATTACAACGGTTTCTTATAGTTCCCCATGAAACTTAGTGAAAACTAAGCCCCGTAATAAGAGTTCACCTAAATATCTTTTAAACTACGCATTTCCCATTGAATAAAACGGTTTAGTTAGCTCTAAAACGTTGTAAACTAACGTATTACAACAGTTTCGTCAATGGGAACAGCGTAGAACTTATTATTACAACGGTTTCTTATAGTTCCCCATGAAACTTAGTGAAAACTAAGCCCCGTAATAAGAGTTCACCTAAATATCTTTTAAACTACGCATTTCCCATTGAATAAAACGGTTTAGTTAGCTCTAAAACGTTGTAAACTAACGTATTACAACAGTTTCGTCAATGGGAACAGCGTAGAACTTATTATTACAACGGTTTCTTATAGTTCCCCATGAAACTTAGTGAAAACTAAGCCCCGTAATAAGAGTTCACCTAAATATCTTTTAAACTACGCATTTCCCATTGAATAAAACGGTTTAGTTAGCTCTAAAACGTTGTAAACTAACGTATTACAACAGTTTCGTCAATGGGAACAGCGTAGAACTTATTATTACAACGGTTTCTTATAGTTCCCCATGAAACTTAGTGAAAACTAAGCCCCGTAATAAGAGTTCACCTAAATATCTTTTAAACTACGCATTTCCCATTGAATAAAACTGTTTAGTTAGCTCTAAAACGTTATAAACTAACGTATTACAACAGTTTCGTCAATGGGAACAGCGTAGAACTTATTATTACAACGGTTTCTTATAGTTCCCCATGAAACTTAGTGAAAACTAAGCCCCGTAATAAGAGTTCACCTAAATATCTTTTAAACTACGCATTTCCCATTGAATAAAACGGTTTAGTTAGCTCTAAAACGTTGTAAACTAACGTATTACAACAGTTTCGTCAATGGGAACAGCGTAGAACTTATTATTACAACGGTTTCTTATAGTTCCCCATGAAACTTAGTGAAAACTAAGCCCCGTAATAAGAGTTCACCTAAATATCTTTTAAACTACGCATTTCCCATTGAATAAAACGGTTTAGTTAGCTCTAAAACGTTGTAAACTAACGTATTACAATAGTTTTGTCAATGGGAACAGCGTAGAACTTATTATTACAACGGTTTCTTATAGTTCCCCATGAAACTTAGTGAAAACTAAGCCCCGTAATAAGAGTTCACCTAAATATCTTTTAAACTACGCATTTCCCATTGAATAAAACGGTTTAGTTAGCTCTAAAACGTTGTAAACTAACGTATTACAACAGTTTCGTCAATGGGAACAGCGTAGAACTTATTATTACAACGGTTTCTTATAGTTCCCCATGAAACTTAGTGAAAACTAAGCCCCGTAATAAGAGTTCACCTAAATATCTTTTAAACTACGCATTTCCCATTGAATAAAACTGTTTAGTTAGCTCTAAAACGTTGTAAACTAACGTATTACAACAGTTTCGTCAATGGGAACAGCGTAGAACTTATTATTACAACGGTTTCTTATAGTTCCCCATGAAACTTAGTGAAAACTAAGCCCCGTAATAAGAGTTCACCTAAATATCTTTTAAACTACGCATTTCCCATTGAATAAAACGGTTTAGTTAGCTCTAAAACGTTGTAAACTAACGTATTACAACAGTTTCGTCACTGGGAACAGCGTAGAACTTATTATTACAACGGTTTCTTATAGTTCCCCATGAAACTTAGTGAAAACTAAGCCCCGTAATAAGAGTTCACCTAAATATCTTTTAAACTACGCATTTTCCATTGAATAAAACGGTTTAGTTAGCTCTAAAACGTTGTAAACTAACGTATTACAACAGTTTTGTCAATGGGAACAGCGTAGAACTTATTATTACAACGGTTTCTTATAGTTCCCCAAGAAACTTAGTGAAAACTAAGCCCCGTAATAAGAGTTCACCTAAATATCTTTTAAACTACGCATTTTCCATTGAATAAAACGATTTAGTTAGCTCTAAAACGTTGTAAACTAACGTATTACAACAGTTTCGTCACTGGGAACAGCGTAGAACTTATTATTACAACGGTTTCTTATAGTTCCCCATGAAACTTAGTGAAAACTAAACCCCGTAATAAGAGTTCACCTAAATATCTTTTAAACTACGCATTTTCCATTGAATAAAACGGTTTAGTTAGCTCTAAAACGTTGTAAACTAACTTATTACAACAGTTTCGTTAATGGGAACAGCGTAGAACTTATTATTACAACGGTTTCTTATAGTTCCCCATGAAACTTAGTGAAAACTAAGCCCCGTAATAAGAGTTCACCTAAATATCTTTTAAACTACGCATTTCCCATTGAATAAAACGAGTTAGTTAGCTCTAAAACGTTGTAAACTAACGTATTACAACAGTTTCGTTAATGGGAACAGCGTAGAACTTATTATTACAGCGGTTTCTTATAGGTCCCCTTGAAACTTAGTGAAAACTAAGCCCCGTAATAAGAGTTCACCTAAATATCTTTTAAACTACGCATTTCCCATTGAATAAAACGGTTTAGTTAGCTCTAAAACGTTGTAAACTAACGTATTACAACAGTTTCGTCAATGGGAACAGCGTAGAACTTATTATTACAACGGTTTCTTATAGTTCCCCATGAAACTTAGTGAAAACTAAGCCCCGTAATAAGAGTTCACCTAAATATCTTTTAAACTACGCATTTCCCATTGAATAAAACGGTTTAGTTAGCTCTAAAACGTTGTAAACTAACGTATTACAACAGTTTCGTCAATGGGAACAGCGTAGAACTTATTATTACAACGGTTTCTTATAGTTCCCCATGAAACTTAGTGAAAACTAAGCCCCGTAATAAGAGTTCACCTAAATATCTTTTAAACTACGCATTTCCCATTGAATAAAACGGTTTAGTTAGCTCTAAAACGTTGTAAACTAACGTATTACAATAGTTTCGTCAATGGGAACAGCGTAGAACTTATTATTACAACGGTTTCTTATAGTTCCCCATGAAACTTAGTGAAAACTAAGCCCCGTAATAAGAGTTCACCTAAATATCTTTTAAACTACGCATTTCCCATTGAATAAAACGGTTTAGTTAGCTCTAAAACGTTGTAAACTAACGTATTACAACAGTTTCGTCAATGGGAACAGCTTAGAACTTATTATTACAACGGTTTCTTATAGTTCCCCATGAAACTTAGTGACAACTAAGCCCCGTAATAAGAGTTCACCTAAATATCTTTTAAACTACGCATTTTCCATTGAATAAAACGGTTTAGTTAGCTCTAAAACGTTGTAAACTAACGTATTACAACAGTTTCGTCAATGGGAACAGCGTAGAACTTATTATTACAACGGTTTCTTATAGTTCCCTATGAAACTTAGTAAAAACTAAGCCCCGTAATAAGAGTTCACCTAAATATCTTTTAAACTACGCATTTCCCATTGAATAAAACGGTTTAGTTAGCTCTAAAACGTTGTAAACTAACGTATTACAACAGTTTCGTCAATGGGAACAGCGTAGAACTTATTATTACAACGGTTTCTTATAGTTCCCCATGAGACTTAGTGAAAACTAAGCCCCGTAATAAGAGTTCACCTGAATATCTTTTAAACTACGCATTTCCCATTGATTAAAACGGTTTAGTTAGCTCTAAAACGTTGTAAACTAACGTATTACAACAGTTTCGTCAATGGGAACAGCGTAGAACTTATTATTACAACGGTTTCTTATAGTTCCCCATGAAACTTAGTGAAAACTAAGCCCCGTAATAAGAGTTCACCTAAATATCTTTTAAACTACGCATTTCCCATTGAATAAAACGGTTTAGTTAGCTCTAAAACGTTGTAAACTAACGTATTACAACAGTTTCGTCAATGGCAACAGCGTAGAACTTATTATTACAACGGTTTCTTATAGTTCCCCATGAAACTTAGTGAAAACTAAGCCCCGTAATAAGAGTTCACCTAAATATCTTTTAAACTACGCATTTCCCATTGAATAAAACGGTTTAGTTAGCTCTAAAACGTTGTAAACTAACGTATTACAACAGTTTCGTCAATGGGAACAGCGTAGAACTTATTATTACAACGGTTTCTTATAGTTCCCCATGAAACTTAGTGAAAACTAAGCCCCGTAATAAGAGTTCACCTAAATATCTTTTAAACTACGCATTTCCCATTGAATAAAACGATTTAGTTAGCTCTAAAACGTTGTAAACTAACGTATTACAACAGTTTCGTCAATGGGAACAGCGTAGAACTTATTATTACAACGGTTTCTTATAGTTCCCCATGAAATTTAGTGAAAACTAAGCCCCGTAATAAGAGTTCACCTAAATATCTTTTAAACTACGCATTTCCCATTGAATAAAACGGTTTAGTTAGCTCTAAAACGTTGTAAACTAACGTATTACAACAGTTTCGTCAATGGGAACAGCGTAGAACTTATTATTACAACGGTTTCTTATAGTTCCCCATGAAGCTTAGTGAAAACTAAGCCCCGTAATAAGAGTTCACCTAAATATCTTTTAAACTACGCATTTCCCATTGAATAAAACGGTTTAGTTAGCTCTAAAACGTTGTAAACTAACGTATTACAACAGTTTCGTCAATGGGAACAGCGTAGAACTTATTATTACAACGGTTTCTTATAGTTCCCCATGAAACTTAGTGAAAACTAAGCCCAGTAATAAGAGTTCACCTAAATATCTTTTAAACTACGCATTTCCCATTGAATAAAACGGTTTAGTTAGCTCTAAAACGTTGTAAACTAACGTATTACAATAGTTTTGTCAATGGGAACAGCGTAGAACTTATTATTACAACGGTTTCTTATAGTTCCCCATGAAACTTAGTGAAAACTAAGCCCCATAATAAGAGTTCACCTAAATATCTTTTAAACTACGCATTTCCCATTGAATAAAACGGTTTAGTTAGCTCTAAAACGTTGTAAACTAACGTATTACAACAGTTTCGTCAATGGGAACAGCGTAGAACTTATTATTACAACGGTTTCTTATAGTTCCCCATGAAACTTAGTGAAAACTAAGCCCCGTAATAAGAGTTCACCTAAATATCTTTTAAACTACGCATTTCCCATTGAATAAACCGGTTTAGTTAGCTCTAAAACGTTGTAAACTAACGTATTACAACAGTTTCGTCAATGGAAACAGCGTAGAACTTATTATTACAACGGTTTCTTATAGTTCCCCATGAAACTTAGTGAAAACTAAGCCCCGTAATAAGAGTTCACCTAAATATATTTTAAACTACGCATTTCCCATTGAATAAAACGGTTTAGTTAGCTCTAAAACGTTGTAAACTAACGTATTACAACAGTTTCGTCAATGGGAACAGCGTAGAACTTATTATTACAACGGTTTCTTATAGTTCCCCATGAAACTTAGTGAAAACTAAGCCCCGTAATAAGAGTTCACCTAAATATCTTTTAAACTACGCATTTTCCATTGACTAAAACGGTTTAGTTAGCTCTAAAACGTTGTAAACTAACGTATTACAACAGTTTCGTCAATGGGAACAGCGTAGAACTTATTATTACAACGGTTTCTTATAGTTCCCCATGAAACTTAGTGAAAACTAAGCCCCGTAATAAGAGTTCACCTAAATATCTTTTAAACTACGCATTTCCCATTGAATAAAACGGTTTAATTAGCTCTAAAACGTTGTAAACTAACGTATTACAACAGTTTCGTCAATGGGAACAGCGTAGAACTTATTATTACAACGGTTTCTTATAGTTCCCCATGAAACTTAGTGAAAACTAAGCCCCGTAATAAGAGTTCACCTAAATATCTTTTAAACTACGCATTTCCCATTGAATAAAACGGTTTAGTTAGCTCTAAAACGTTGTAAACTAACGTATTACAACAGTTTCGTCAATGGGAACAGCGTAGAACTTATTATTACAACGGTTTCTTATAGTTCCCCATGAAACTTAGTGAAAACTAAGCCCCGTAATAAGAGTTCACCTAAATATCTTTTAAACTACGCATTTCCCATTGAATAAAACGGTTTAGTTAGCTCTAAAACGTTGTAAACTAACGTATTACAACAGTTTCGTCAATGGGAACAGCGTAGAACTTATTATTACAACGGTTTCTTATAGTTCCCCATGAAACTTAGTGAAAACTAAGCCCCGTAATAAGAGTTCACCTAAATATCTTTTAAACTACGCATTTCCCATTGAATAAAACGGTTTAGTTAGCTCTAAAACGTTGTAAACTAACGTATTACAACAGTTTCGTCAATGGGAACAGCGTAGAACTTATTATTACAACGGTTTCTTATAGTTCCCCATGAAACTTAGTAAAAACTAAGCCCCGTAATAAGAGTTCACCTAAATATCTTTTAAACTACGCATTTCCCATTGAATAAAACGGTTTAGTTAGCTCTAAAACGTTGTAAACTAACGTATTACAACAGTTTCGTCAATGGGAACAGCGTAGAACTTATTATTACAACGGTTTCTTATAGTTCCCCATGAAACTTAGTGAAAACTAAGCCCCGTAATAAGAGTTCACCTAAATATCTTTTAAACTACGCATTTCCCATTGAATAAAACGGTTTAGTTAGCTCTAAAACGTTGTAAACTAACGTATTACAACAGTTTCGTCAATGGCAACAGCGTAGAACTTATTATTACAACGGTTTCTTATAGTTCCCCATGAAACTTAGTGAAAACTAAGCCCCGTAATAAGAGTTCACCTAAATATCTTTTAAACTACGCATTTTCCATTGAATAAAACGGTTTAGTTAGCTCTAAAACGTTGTAAACTAACGTATTACAACAGTTTCGTCAATGGGAACAGCGTAGAACTTATTATTACAACGGTTTCTTATAGTTCCCCATGAAACTTAGTGAAAACTAAGCCCCGTAATAAGAGTTCACCTAAATATCTTTTAAACTACGCATTTTCCATTGAATAAAACGGTTTAGTTAGCTCTAAAACGTTGTAAACTAACGTATTACAACAGTTTCGTCAATGGGAACAGCGTAGAACTTATTATTACAACGGTTTCTTATAGTTCCCCATGAAACTTAGTGAAAACTAAGCCCCGTAATAAGAGTTCACCTAAATATCTTTTAAACTACGCATTTCCCATTGAATAAAACGGTTTAGTTAGCTCTAAAACGTTGTAAACTAACGTATTACAACAGTTTCGTCAATGGGAACAGCGTAGAACTTATTATTACAACGGTTTCTTATAGTTCCTCATGAAACTTAGTAAAAACTAAGCCCCGTAATAAGAGTTCACCTAAATATCTTTTAAACTACGCATTTCCCATTGAATAAAACGGTTTAGTTAGCTCTAAAACGTTGTAAACTAACGTATTACAACAGTTTCGTCAATGGGAACAGCGTAGAACTTATTATTACAACGGTTTCTTATAGTTCCCCATGAAACTTAGTGAAAACTAAGCCCCGTAATAAGAGTTCACCTAAATATCTTTTAAACTACGCATTTCCCATTGAATAAAACGGTTTAGTTAGCTCTAAAACGTTGTAAACTAACGTATTACAACAGTTTCGTCAATGGGAACAGCGTAGAACTTATTATTACAACGGTTTCTTATAGTTCCCCATGAAACTTAGTGAAAACTAAGCCCCGTAATAAGAGTTCACCTAAATATCTTTTAAAATACGCATTTCCCATTGAATAAAACGGTTTAGTTAGCTCTAAAACGTTGTAAACTAACGTATTACAACAGTTTCGTCAATGGCAACAGCGTAGAACTTATTATTACAACGGTTTCCTATAGTTCCCCATGAAACTTAGTGAAAACTAAGCCCCGTAATAAGAGTTCACCTAAATATCTTTTAAACTACGCATTTCCCATTGAATAAAACGGTTTAGTTAGCTCTAAAACGTTGTAAACTAACGTATTACAACAGTTTCGTCAATGGGAACAGCGTAGAACTTATTATTACAACGGTTTCTTATAGTTCCCTATGAAACTTAGTGAAAACTAAGCCCCGTAATAAGAGTTCACCTAAATATCTTTTAAACTACGCATTTCCCATTGAATAAAACGGTTTAGTTAGCTCTAAAACGTTGTAAACTAACGTATTACAACAGTTTCGTCAATGGCAACAGCGTAGAACTTATTATTACAACGGTTTCTTATAGTTCCCCATGAAACTTAGTGAAAACTAAGCCCCGTAATAAGAGTTCACCTAAATATCTTTTAAACTACGCATTTCCCATTGAATAAAACGGTTTAGTTAGCTCTAAAACGTTGTAAACTAACGTATTACAACAGTTTCGTCAATGGGAACAGCGTAGAACTTATTATTACAACGGTTTCTTATAGTTCCCCATGAAACTTAGTGAAAACTAAGCCCCGTAATAAGAGTTCACCTAAATATCTTTTAAACTACGCATTTCCCATTGAATAAAACGGTTTAGTTAGCTCTAAAACGTTGTAAACTAACGTATTACAACAGTTTCGTCAATGGGAACAGCGTAGAACTTATTATTACAACGGTTTCTTATAGTTCCCCATGAAACTTAGTGAAAACTAAGCCCCGTAATAAGAGTTCACCTAAATATCTTTTAAACTACGCGTTTCCCATTGAATAAAACGGTTTAGTTAGCTCTAAAACGTTGTAAACTAACGTATTACAACAGTTTCGTCAATGGGAACAGCGTAGAACTTATTATTACAACGGTTTCTTATAGTTCCCCATGAAACTTAGTGAAAACTAAGCCCCGTAATAAGAGTTCACCTAAATATCTTTTAAACTACGCATTTCCCATTGAATAAAACGGTTTAGTTAGCTCTAAAACGTTGTAAACTAACGTATTACAACAGTTTCGTCAATGGGAACAGCGTAGAACTTATTATTACAACGGTTTCTTATAGTTCCCCATGAAACTTAGTGAAAACTAAGCCCCGTAATAAGAGTTCACCTAAATATCTTTTAAACTACGCATTTCCCATTGAATAAAACGGTTTAGTTAGCTCTAAAACGTTGTAAACTAACGTATTACAACAGTTTCGTCAATGGGAACAGCGTAGAACTTATTATTACAACGGTTTCTTATAGTTCCCCATGAAACTTAGTGAAAACTAAGCCCCGTAATAAGAGTTCACCTAAATATCTTTTAAACTACGCATTTCCCATTGAATAAAACGGTTTAGTTAGCTCTAAAACGTTGTAAACTAACGTATTACAACAGTTTCGTCAATGGGAACAGCGTAGAACTTATTATTACAACGGTTTCTTATAGTTCCCCATGAAACT